>JAODUP010000004.1:1212500-1265000 GCA_025642065.1 Paralvinella palmiformis
CACACACGCACGCACACACACACACACACACACACACACACACACACACACACACACAAGCTCACGGGTGCACACACGCACACACACACATTTATCTAATTAAATTAACCGTACGGAAAGCGCTAAAACAATTCAAGTGACACTTCTAATTGACATCAACGAGACACGGATCAATCTCGTGTGTCTGGATTAGACAACAACTAAGATAATAGCGGGAATAACCGTTACCGACCCCCCTCTCACTCTCTCGTTGTTTGATTACTTCTCGGAAGACCATTGCGTGATCCTTGAGTGTCGGACAAACGACCAATTAACGCCCGAGAGACAGACGACCAACGAGAAGAGAAAGGCACGAAAACGATTGGCGACACCGGAAGTTCGATCGATGGGAGCGGCCATGTCGAAATGGGGAGATGCGCGTATAGGCCATCGCCTGATTGGTCGATTAATTTCGCATCGAAATTATTTGATGGCCAAATGAAACGACGCGATTGACTCGTAGCGCGACGGTCTTTCGAATCCAGACTCTCGTTTCAACGGCGGATCCAGGTACCAATTTAGAGCACCGACATCCGGTCAACCGGTGCAGCTAATGAATTCTGAAAAGCTGTTTCGGGCTGGCGGCATTGCTTTTTTAAGAGTTAATCCATTACAAGTGTTAACTGATGGATACATCCTTCACGTGATGCTACCAACAATTACAGAATAATTCCCTGATATTTTGACAATTCTTTTCCCATTTTCTACTGATCTGTTTCAACGCCGAAATAACGAAATGATCAGGATTGGACTGGATAGTTAAAAAACGGCGTCGAATTTTGCGATGGATCTTTACTCTGTATGTTTCTCTTGGTTGCCGAAAGATCAACTAATCCCGAATACTGAATAAACTTCGCGATAACCGTTTGAACAATGAGTACTGGGTCATCTTTCGGGTGTGAGCCGGGAGAGATACGAATATTAAATTCGCAATTCCATAAATGCCATTCCTGATATTGAACGTTTGCCGAAGGACACGAAATATGGCAG
Organism: Paralvinella palmiformis; assembly: GCA_025642065.1. Lineage (NCBI taxonomy): Eukaryota > Metazoa > Annelida > Polychaeta > Terebellida > Alvinellidae > Paralvinella > Paralvinella palmiformis. The sequence goes on from JAODUP010000004.1 coordinate 1,213,530, forward strand.
GATGGTGGGCGTTGAAGACTCGCATGATTTATTGTGAAGAATTTTAAAAAAACGCTAACACTTAATTAACAATAAATATAATATAATCCGAAGAATCAGCGACGGAGAACGTCCACTGGTTCGGAGGAATGACTCATAATTATAGATGACTCGTGATCCTGACAGTACTCTAAAAAGTCCAATCAGCCGACAGGTTATATCCTGAATAAAATATGTCTATCCGGAGATAGGCGCTGTTCATCCAGAGATAAAATCCGCAACTCGGCATCCAAAGATACACAAATGCATAACGAAAGATAAGCTTCGCATATCCCGAAATAGATTATTTCTATTTCGAACGGGATCAGTTGGTCTGAGATAAACTGATTGATAGATTACCGTTATCGATCTGGTTAGGTGATGCATGTTTCGCCCACCAACGGATATCAAAAAAGTAGATTAATCTTTACGCAAAGTATATTATAAAAAAGGAGATGCGCATTTTATGATTTATTTATAACAAGGTCATGTATAACTGAAATGATAACTAACAGATATACGACTTACCTATATTATCGATCTATATGTATTAATTATTTTCAGGACGTACTTCACTGATTGGATAACGATCATTTCATGGGGATATTTGAAACGTGTAAATCCTATGTCAGGTATCATTAATTTCTCATTGTAGCGCGATGGTATGTCGAGAAGAGGGATTGTACTATTATGACAAGACTGTGGAGGGTTGGTGTAAAAAGAACATCACGATAACAGGGAGAAAATGTCGGGGTTTGTTTTGGCAGGAGACGGGGTCAGTGTAACTACGTTTGGGAATATCTTGGCAGTGTTGCCCTCCCACTGGGCGATGTAATGGCTCAATTGGGCAACGTGTGGCAGAGTCGAGATGGCCATTTAACCAAACATTTTGCCATCATCAAGTCGATGTCAAAATCGGTGTCTGACAATACGTTCAGCTTAACTCACCAGGTATTAGGCCGATATTACCTAGCACCAGACAGTTGAGTTGGATTAGTAGGGATTCAGGAGGTGTGCGTTTGTGTGTGTGTGGGGGGGTGTGTGGTTTAACTGCTATGACATAGAAGGGGGACAAATGACTAATTTTAATCTTTCAATCATCGAGCCGCTGGTAGTCCGCAATCTTCCTCCAAACCGATCTCCCTCACGGTCCATCAACCGCCTAACAGCCGCCGCGTCAACGACCCTACCCACCTCAATGACATTTCTTACGCTCCGTCAGTCTACATCGTCATATCTCTCCGTCAACTGCCGACGATCCGACACTATCTCTCCAGCCTCATCCACACGAGCCAGCCATCCCATGATCCGACTCCACATCGATGTTGACATCATCCGGTGTTCCGGCTGCTGATGATACTGACAACAAACTGCGGCTTCTACCAGAAGCGAGGACAATCGGCTTTGAACTGCTCTAGCCGCGGCGCCATCAATTCCCGCGACTAACGTATTTAACGGTGTATTTCCTGCCACACGCGGCATGTTATTCGATTACCTGCCTCTGATAAATGCTCACACGGTTAGTTTTCCGGCGGAGAATAACCCCTCCCCCCAACACGGCCTCGTAACAAGATGCCTACAATTTGATACACCGATGTTCGGCCACTTACGATACAACTTTGTGTCAACTGCTTCACGGTATCAACGTAGAAATACAATCGATCTCTCGTTGTCAGTTCGGCTCAACAACTTACCGAAGCCTCGATGTATACAATAACTCTGTTAATTGTTAGATCAGCCTCAGTAGATGATATGTCAATATTCTTTAAAGAGGGCCAGGACACTGACGGGCCTAAATTATGCCGATGTGTCGTTAAACAACATTCATCCATCCTTAAAGAGGGCTCCAGAATTCGATGGATTTCACAACCTATTCTTGCTTTAATGACCACATTTAAAAATATAAAACCATTATTTATGTTTTAAACAATAGTCTCAATTTGCCCATATCATTTCCCTAATCGCCGGTAAACTGTTTATAGTAATTTCTTGTTTCAGTTGCTATCTCTTAAAATCACCACCGATTATATCTGTATTATTGGAATAAACGTGTTTTTTTCCGTTATTGTTAGGAACTGTTCAATTAGAACACACATCTCCTAACGGAATACAATCACTGCGCATTCTGTTATTCCTTAACGGTTCGTAGCGTTCGCGCGTTTGGTCACAGACCCCTACCACCTGGATTCGAACCCCGGTTAGGCTCTGTCTGGTTGTTCCAACTTTTATGTATTCCGATTATCGTTAGAAGGTTGACCCGACCCATTTAGTCTACAATACGCAAAAAGATGGCCGTAGTGACGTTCATTTGTTAACCTGACCATAAAGGTGTAAAGAGAAACACGTTCGAGGAGGACAAACATGGACAAAGGCATATCGGTGTTTAACAAACACACTGTCGGCAAGGACAGAGCAGAAATGGGGTGAAAACTAACACCGCTTATCTTCCACCGATAAGATTGAATAGTAGCACATATCTTCTTATTTGTACATGAGCCATCAACTAGATGGTGGCGGGTGCGCCCACTGAACTCCAACATCTGGGATCAAACCCCAATTCGGCTATGTCCGATTTAAGTCGCTCGGCCCATTTAAACCGTCATGCGCAGAGAAGTGGGCGTAAAACAATAATATTTATATCTATATTTATCAGTCTGTCGAGAGGCGGGGGGGGGGGGTTACTGGGGCCAATCAAAATATTAATTATCAACTCATCATTAAATAATCAGCCAACTCATTATTTAACGGCCGCGATTTATTAATTATTAACTAACGCGCGGTATCTGTATTTAGAATAATTGCTTTAACTTCCTAACTACGTTAACTAGTTGCAGTCGTCATGGATTTGATCACGTGTGTGCCGGGATCATTAGTTGTGTTCTGGATCACGAGTTTTAATTACGCCGTATTTAACACCAGAAGAAGGAGGGGGGAATAAAACAAGTATCGCGGTACTAAAGGTTCGACGTGCCCTAGCGACACCATAACGAATAGTTCTGGTTTATAGAAGTGTTCCGGGACTGCCCCCAAAAGGATTATCACATTTTTGCCGTTTTCAAGATTTTAAGTCCCTTTCCGCCGCCGTATGCTCACCTAGAGACAGTTCATCACCTTTATCGTTACGAACGGGTTTATGAGTGAGCAAGCGATGGGTGTGAGTAAGTAAGTGAATGAGTCAGTAGGTGCATGTGAGTCATTGAACGAGCGACTGACTGAGTGAGTGAGTGAGTGAGTAACCGAGGAAGTGTGCGAGTGAGTGACTAAGAGATTGATTGAAGAAGTTGAGTCAGGGAGAAAATGAGCGGGCAACTTACTTAACCTGGTCACACTTATGGGACGAGGGGCAACTCCCTAAGGCTGCATCCCACTACCGCAGGTATGACTGGGATGCAATCCAAAACCCGACTGTTTGCATCGCAGTACTATAATTAATGTGCTATCGGAGGGCCGAACCGGACGGTCACTATTAGTCGCTGTTATCAGAATGTGCCGATTCCTCAAAGATTATTTATTCTCATAGCAGCCTCTGGTGCCAAATAATAACAATATGACACTAGTTCAATAAAGTCCGGCACTGACAGGAAGAGAAAAAACTTCCGGTAATGTTATATAATTATAAATGGCTAACTGGATAATAAATATTAAACAATTGTTGGTAACACCTCGCTGTATATCACCTTAATATTCTCATCACCTAGCAATCACCGGAAGTGTCTCTGTGAACGTTTCTCACGCTCTGTTTGTCCTTCCCCCAGACAACGAAACACTTGTCTTACAAAGTTATTATTCGCAAATAATCAGACGTCAGCTCGCTGGTGGGAAGTTTCGGCCAATTAGTAATTAGTTTTACTCGGTTGCGACAAAAACCGATCCATCAACTCTCTCTCTCTCTCTCTCGCACGCACGCACGCACGCACGCACGCACGCACGCACGCACGCACGCACGCACGCACGCACGCACGCACGCACGCATGCATGTACATACACACACGCGAACGCATACACACGCGCACGCACGCACGCACGAACTCATTCTCTCACTCACTCACCTACCACCTTATTCAGCCAGCCATCCAACATTCACCCCCACAAGCAGCAAGAAACCAAGAATAACACCCTGCCCCCATTCCACCCATCCCACCCATCCCACCCATCCCACACTCCCCACCCATCCCACACTCCCCATCCATCCCACCCATCCCACACTACCCACCCATCCCACACTCCCCACCCATCCCACACACCCCCACCCATCCCACACACCCCCACCCATCCCGCCACACGAAGCAATCCACTTTACAAACAATCGCCCCTTTCGCTCTCCGGATCATTTTCAGCTAACACGAGCCCACATTTATATAACTAATACCGACAACGTCAGTACCATGACGTACCCGACACTGACAGAAGATGTCACACGAAGAAGTGGCAAATATCTAAGTAGCTGTCCCACTTGGCGATCCCGGATCGATCAGAGTGCGTGTTGAGCGGAAAATTGGACAGAAACATTGATAGAAATGAAGTTAGTAATGCATTCTTGGAGACCACTTCTCGCACTTTTTGTTTAAAATTCATTCACTTCCTTCAGGGCGTAGCTTTTTTTCTTTTCGCACATGATTTCCGTGTCGAAATGGCTACGTATCATCCTTTTTATGGATGATGATGATGATGATGATGATGATGATGATGAAGTGCAAGAACGCAAACGTGAACCACCAAAATATAGTTTAACTATTTGTAAATATGAATCATTTGTTGACGCAGATTCGTTTAAGTCCCCCCCCCCCACATCGACAGGTCGATGAGACATCCGTAGTCGTACGTTGGCCTTTATCAGTTCTGTCTGACTAATGAGGCGTTCACGGTTCATTGAACTACGGATGTTAGTTGACGGTGACTGGTGCTAAATGAACTGGACTTTAACACCTCCCTCCTCCCCCGCCCCATAGGGGACAGTCCCGGGCTACCGTATATAATCTTTAAAGCGAACACAACTCCGAAGCATTATGGAAAACAATTTAAACGTCGTTCCCTTTCGATTTGGGTGTTCGTCTGACGTTATAAAGTTCATATTATATCCTATAACTCAATATAATATCCTGATTGATTGCCAAATATCGGAAGTATCACCTGCGGGTACGTTACCGACAAGAACAAATGCGTCTACCAGATGGGGATAGAACAGCGGAAGGTTTCTGAAATATTAAAATTATTCGCGAAGGATTCACTTATGTGAGCTTAATCGAAACCATTTCTCTTTTGGCGATGTGTGATGGACGACGAAGTCTTTTGGCGTATTACCGACATTCCAAGTTGTTTCACTCATTCTAACCCTCATCTGTTACTCAGTCTTGTCGGTGTTACGTATGCCCGCCGCGTACGTTTCGGCCTGGTGCCGAATTTCGCCGGACGTCGGCAATGGAGACGGAACTATAAATAATGAAGATAAGTTGTCGCCGATTTGCTTCGTGCTTCGCCTATTGACCGACGAATGAGGGCCGGACCCTCCCCGGGACTTGGTCGGGGACTGGACCCCTCAGGAACGAACGTACACGGGTTGACAGAGCTAGTCCAGACCCCCCCCCCCCCACTGTCCGAGTGGGCCGGGCACCGTATCCGTGCTGGAGACTAATTATGTTATTATATACTCATTATTATCTATCAACTCATCGGGTCTAGTCTACTTTAGATCCTTCTCGAGATGCTCGTATCCGGATGAGGAGGTCGGTTACTCGAAGGCGAGAGCTAACCAAATAAAGTACCGCCGGATCTTCCGGATCACTTATCGTCCGGAGTATCATCGGTCCCACTAGTTTCGGTGGTCTTCTAGCCTCTCGGTAAACGTGCTCCACGTCTGTATCCGGGCGCCACGTCCTAGATGGCGCTGGTGCCGATAGACGCCGACCGATCCCCCCCCACCCCCACCCCCCCATTTTTCCTCAATTGTCGGTGGATAATTCATCTCCATTTAAAAGATTCTCGTTGATTAAGTGATGTACAATAAGGAGATAGAATGGCTCTTCCTTGTAGTGTCAGTTCCAGCTAACCAAGCCGCTCGTCGATACGCCATGAACGGACCGTGCCCGCAGTGGGCACGCATGGCGAGCGCCCACACGTTTATTGAGATATGTAAATTGACATAGATCTCCGGCCTTATTACGCTCGCCATACTCGGTGACAGGACAGAAGCGGGCGGTAGTGACCTGGTACGATCTGGTTTAATCCGTAAGTGTACCGACATGGCTGTATCGTGTGCTACGGTTTATACAGTCTCTCATAACGAGCAGCTGGGCCTCGTTCATTGATAATCGATTACCTTAGGATGACACAATCGGAACTAATTAGATAATATCTGCCTCGATATTGAAAATAAAATAATTCTACACACCGGATGTAGTTAGTAATTTAATAAACATATGGTCCTGCCCCCTCTTTCTCTCTTTGTGTGCGCACGCGTGCGTACGTGGATATATATATATATATATATATATTTGTATGTGTGTGTGTGTGTGTTTTCTGTGTGTGTCTGTGTGATTTATTCTTGGTATATTGTTTCCTTGTTTATCTAGCTTTTACCATTTTTTTAATATTATTTTAAACAAGACAACAAATCAGTGGAACATTACATTCCATCTTAATAGAAATACAATTATAGCGCACAATGTAATCAGTATATGGAAGATTGACAAACTTAGAATGTATATCAGAGTATTATTTCTTATTAACATTGTTTTGAACGAAGACAATAAAGAGAGACAAAGGAAAGTTTTTTTTAAATGTCATGGGTCACACAATTAGGTTTACTAAGCCATACGGTTTGGATGCCAAGAAATACGATAGTCTACTCCAAAATAGGTATTTTTCCTATATAATTAAAACACCTTTTAGTCGTCATAAAATTAAGTTTCCTAACTCGGGGTTCGGAAGGAACGGTTCGGGAACGGGCTTTATATCCAGAATGCTGCCAGGTATTTTGCGTTTATAAAAGAAATGTTCAGTTTCTCCTGACTCGCGATTACAGTCTTGGTTTCTGTTTTAAAATAAGGAACTTTTACGACGTTCAGGAATCAGAGGATTACCGCGCACATCCGATCCTACCATATCCGGTCGTTTTACCCGATTCCGAAGCTTTCCGATTGCGATAAATGCTTAGAAATAATCAGGCGACGAATATTTTTTTTTACATCAGTTGATCAAAATAACTGTCGCCTCCTGTCTGTGGAAAACATTAAATGTCGAATCGAATATTCTCTCTGATAGCTGGCTTTTTAAACAATGCGCTGATATCGATCAGATAGAAAACAATAGGGGAGAAAACTGCGCAATAAGTTGATTATAGAAAACAAATAACATCGTAAAACAAGGTGTCTTTGAAGATGTTATTTTTCTTTGATCTCTCTCTCTCTCTCTCTCTCTCTCTCTAATATATATATATATATATATATATATATATATATATATATATATATATTTTTTTGTGTGTGTGCGTGCGTGTGTTTGTGTGTCTGTGAATGCGTGCGTGCGTATGTACGTGTGTGAGCATGAGTGCATAGATACGTGTGTGTGTGTGTTCGTGCGCGTGCGTGTGCTCTCATCCCTATAGACAAGTGTACAGATGTACAGTATACTATATTTTATTACATTTTATCATGATACTGTATAACATAATGATATCTATCAGTAAGTGTACGGTTGGTTATGTCTGGTCAAATACGTGCTTAGTCACTCCATCAATACCTCACCCAATCTACATATCACTAACGATAACGATAACACAACCCCCCCCCCCCAGCTGACATTACGTCTCCAGTATCTCCCCAGACTGGGACCTGTCTCGTCAATTCTAATATTTCCATGTAAACAAAACTCATTACTAACCGATTCGCCTCACACCGAACACAAGATAGTAGGTCTTCAACGATTGTTTTTGTGTGTCATCTTCGTGCGTCCCATTATCTACTCGTCTTTGTTTACGGGGACATCTGTGTACCAACTCTTTATGACCTTTGCGGCTAAAGGAATCTTACAGGATTGAGCCTAATGAGTGTTGTGTATTTTCTAAAGGTTGTGCTAACGGTTATCAATAGACATTGATTAATTATGTCCGAGTTTTAATATTCTGTACCATTCTGTTACCTGGCAATGGCAGGTTCTTATATATATATATATATATATATATATATATATATATATATATATATATATATATATATATATCTGTGTGTGTGTGTGCGTGCGTGTGTGTGTGTGTGTGTGTGTGTGTGTGTGCGTGCGTGCATGCTAACGTAATAATCCTGATATACATTTTCTGATAATATAATGATAATTGTGATGCCATTCATCTTCATCATCAACATCATCATAATCGTATCCTGATGTTCTGATCCTGTATAGAGTTCTGGCTACAATTTCAGTCGATGTCCGGCATGTTTACTCAGGCGAAACCTGCTGCATACTAAAAAAATTTTAGTAGATGTACCATATTTATCTTCTATAAATTCACTATATATATATATATATATATATATATATATATATATATATATATATATATATATATGTTTTATTGTATATGTGTGTGTGTCTGTGTGCGCGCGCACGCGGGTTTTGTCTGTGATAAAGTCCCACTTTTTGCCTCATTACTTTGTTATGATGTCTTTCATCGTGATTGATAGTGCACCATGTAATCTAGGGTTTAAGAGGCAATTTAACTATATGCTTTCTATCTAGTTCTCCATCAATAAGAACATGCCCTTGTTGTTACTATATAATTCACAGAAAATATATATATATATATATATATATATATATATATATATATATATATATATATATATATCACACGATAATTGGTTTTAAATCGTTGTTGGACGTTTCTTAATCTAACTTTTCCATTACGAGTTATTGGCTTAGGATGATCCAGATGATAAGACAGAGTGATGTTGGTTTTGGGAAATTAGATGAAGACCATTAGTCGATGTTTAGATTGTTCACCTCACACGAGGCTCTTACTAACGTGGAAACATAATGATAATCCCGTTATCTCTCTGTGTCTGAGGGTTAATGATATACAATGTGATGCTAAAACTGAGACAATGTTATCTGGGAGGGAATTTATTATCCCACTAAGAGTATGTCTCCGTGCGGGGGGTGGAGTGGGTTAGGGTATAGCTGGGTCCCAGCTCGGTAGATTACGAGACTCCTTTTATCTCATTAAAGTATAGCGTAGCACTTTTAATAAAGCTGATTGGAGTGTATTTCTCATCTTAGCAGTTTTTGCGTCGACTGATTAAATGTAGATTTATTGAAGTATTCTTACTGGCAGGAGCCAGTTAAAGGCGCTCTACAGCGATATCTATAATACGATGTATGCAAAACCCGGATAAGGTAATCGAACGATAGATAGTATTTATCAGCGAAAGCAACCCGAACAGGTGAGTTTTAGAAGGGAGTCAAACTTTTCAGGAGACGACGCATGTCAAATATCCGTTGGCAATATGTTCCAAGATGTTGAAACTACGACCAGAAACTCATAATCGCCACATGACTTGAGCCGGATGAACGGAGTTTTCGGGATCACTTTCTAATGGACACCAGTTCACACAGGTACTCAGGTGCCATTTCAACGATAGAAGAGGATACGCTGTCTAACAGGTAACCAATGAAGTTTTTGAAGAATTGGCGCGATTCCAGTATTTATTAATATGTGAGCTGCGCTATTCTGTTATTATCAGATATGCCATATATCAGGGAGTCACAATAGTCTATACGAGATTTTATAGAGGCATTAATCATAGTAACGAGTGCTTCTTGTGTCAAGAATGCTTTTAATGTGACATGTTTATACCTTTTTTTACATTTACCAAAAATACCCCTAGGTTATTTTGCTGACACATTACGGGAAATGGAAGTTGCACGAATCTGTAATCCTGCCGTTTTAGGAATTAAACACAATATAATGTTTGATTAATCAACATTTAATTTAAAGAATAATTAGCGTCATCCATAGCCGAATATAAGCAAATGTACGGGTCCAAGTACTTAATACCCCCCCCCCCCGTTAGTTGTTAACTATATCAGTAGTAAAATGTCATTATATTAGAAAGACAGGTGTCTCGATAAGTTAGTAAAGAATTTATGTTGTCAAGATGAAGCTACTTCTGTCGGTCTTGCCTATGTCAGTATGACAGTCCAGTCCTGTCGTTAGAGTTTTCGCTTTTAGAGAGGCTCCATGAACAGTCCTACTTGTTCAGGATCTGGTTCAGCCGAGCGAAGTTGTCAGTTAGTGTCACGAGAGAGAGAGAGAGAGAGAGAGAGAGAGAGCTACCAAATGTCAGGACGTCTTGCAATGTGACCCACACAATGCCTAGACGTCCGTTGACCGGGTTCTGTTCACCCCCCCTCCTCTCCCCGATGCGCTTCACAAACAGCGTCGGCGTCGGCGAGTGGCAGAAGCGATCCGGAGAAGTGATCCGATCAAGTTTTACTTCAATGAGACGACAAACGTCGGCTGATGTCTGATTGTGTTAGACACCACCGACCGGAAACGTTGTTATCGACGCGAAGGCGACAACGGCAGATCCGGAATAGCTACGCCCGGTAACCGGATAGGCACGAGTTGGTCTGCCGGGATAAGCCGCCGCCTCCCCTCCCCAAGTGCCCGTCCTGCCTTCTCAAAGCCTCGGGCACTTTATTTGATAAACCCGGCTCCCTATCTTTGGACAATGCCGTCACTCGTTCATGCATCACCAGCCTTCCAACATCGTATATCTACCGATGTGGGCGATACATTCAACGAGATGTGGAATCATTCCATTGATTCTCCACTCGCAAGATAACATCAGTTTTATCTCCGACTGAATTAGAATAAGTGATATTTTGTTCTCGGGGGAGGGAGCGAGGGAGGGCGACCGGTTGGCGGCGTGCGGGGAGCTGTTGGGAGGGGGGAGGTTCGGGAGTCGGGTAGACGTCGTAAGAAGGACGACGCTATTTCCAGCAGAGATCGGGATCCGCGACGATTGTGGGAGTTTGATATACGAACGTAAGAGATGGTAATGTGGTGAGAACCATGTTTGGTGGAGAGCTAAAGACGCCGGATTTGTGGACCATAACCGACACCAATCACTGGACACTTCTCAGATCGATATCGATCAGTAAAGAAGAACTCATATAGCGGCTTGTATTCAAAGATAAATAAAATAACAATGATGCTGCTGCTTCTGATGATAACCATGATAATACTGATCTATTTCTACTACTACCAACACCACCAGCACAAGGACTAATGATAATAATAATAATAATAATAATAATAATAATAAATTAATTAACTATAAAGCAATTTTAAATGAGCTTTAAAAATGTATTCACCACGATATTATTCCGGCAAATTCTTTTTCTCTTATTTAGATTACTTTTTGATGTCTTAAATACAGGATGGTATTTCTGATAACTTTTTTCTGTGTGTTACTTGAAAGTTGATAACCATATTCTTAAGAATGACCATCCATCCGTATCCCTTTAATCAGTGATTTGACCTAGTTATCATTTCGGCATACCACATCTAAACCTTCCTTACTACTTTGATACACAAAAATAACGTACCAGATAACACCAATAACATTGTCGCTTACCAGGTAATTTTCCGCTCCGAATGGTCGAAAATCCAAGCTAAATTGTGTCCCTTATCGAATTCGTCCCGTTCCAAATCGTACCAACTCCGTTCGGATCGTCGTCTTTGTGTGCGGTTGTAGCAGTTCGTTTCGGTTTAAGCGGCCGTTGTTGTGGTTGCAGTGTGAGTTAGTCGCCGATTCCTTGTCCTGATATAGTGGCGGCCTCTCGTGGCCTACGCCAGCGATCTACCAATGGCATTCGTTCTTGCCCGTTCGGCGCGCCGCAGCCACGAGAAGTTTGTCTCTCTCTCTCTGTGTGCTCGAGATGGCAGGCGGACGACGTGGGTGTCTCTCCCCTGGGGCGGCCCACGCCCTCGGCCCGAAGTTGGCCTCCAAGTCCGCCGAAGGATCGATGTCCTGTGACGTGGTCGCCGCCGTTCGGAAGCATCCTACAGTTAACTAGACGACATCCGGGGACGGGTAATCGCTATCGGTCGTCAATCTTGCCACATCCCAATCGAGTAAAATGTCGATAAGGAAATTATTGATGACCTTCAAAGGGCGAGCTATCTTTCTCTTCAACTCGGCTAGGCTCGTTTTTAATATCGTCCGGAGTGCGCACGTAGTTTAACACTTGTCCTCTACTCGGCGGCTTTTTGGGTGAACGTAATTATCTGTTAAAGTCAGCGATTTATATCCGTCGAGAATCCTTGTCACGGATCACTGACTCCTCTCCAGTCACCAATGGAGCAATACCTTTTTTTCGTTAACTGTTCCTTCTGCTCTTCCCCCTCTCTCTCCGGTAAATTTGCTTTCGCCTCCATTCGCGTGACCATAGCTACGATGCTTATTTAACAATTTGACGAAGGCCAGGAAAATGGAATAACGAGATGAAGAGATTTCAGAGGATTATCAGCTAGTTACCGAGTCATTTCAGTTGCCGTAATACGGCTCGGTCGTGTCGCAGTAATTATCCGCAAATCAGCGATGTTCGGTGGATTATACCAGATGGAACAAACCAGATATCGACGACCATCATAATTAATATCCTCCTTCTACGAACAGATGCTCGTTTTGGGTCAATTGATACGTGCTCGTTCGCGTGACCATCTAGCTATCAGATGAACAACAATATGACATATCACCAGCGAAGATAGTCAATAGGAGACACCACGGGAACGACGTCCGAGCGAGTAAGACGAGACTTTAAATATACGAAATCCGATCGACTAAGGTGCCAGGATCACCAGATCATCGGGTAATTGACGCCCGGCTGGCTCGAGTTATGACGCCGTTCTAGATCAGTTACAAATGAGAACGCGTTGTTGATTCGGTTCTGAGTGATGGACGCGTTTCGCTAACGAACAAGTCTCGTAATGCTGGTCGTCTAAGATAACTGCGACTCGTCTCTCGATTGTTATAGCGATATAAAGAAGACCTAGGGCGTTAGATAAGATAGGATTATACGCATTTTGGTAGAACGCTGCACCTAACACTAAACTGACGAAGAACACTTGATGACCTTTGTTGTTGTTGTTGTTGTTGATACGCTCGCCGCTGTCGTTAATGTTGTTGATGGTAATAGTGGGTATCTCATTACGGCAGCTCCAATAGGGCATACAGAAGCCTGTTCATTTCAGATTACAGCATATGCCATCGTGCCAAACCATTTCAGCAGCCTATCTAAGTAGGAGTTCTTTCCCTCTCTTCTAGACTTTAGCTTAGGTACTTTTCCTCTCACTGCTAGTAAGAGATATTACGATGAGTTGATAACGTTAGGTTTTAATCGTTGAGATGGTTCGATGAAGCGTGGAAGTGTGTTAAGCATTTTATGAACAGGACAAATTTAGAAATCCTTTATAGCCAATTAGCAGAAGTTGACACTGATCAGCGAGAAGAATGGTAACACGTTTTACAACATAACTTTATTTATTAAATGTTTCAACACACACGTGGCTAATCAAGTGGCTTATCACGTGATTCTTATTCTTGTTATTTATCTCTGGTTATACCAACAGTTTATTTTGTTTATTCGGTGACATATCATCCTGATGTGTTTGTGTGTGTGTGTGTGTATATATATATATATATATATATATATATATATATATATATATATATATATATATATATATATATATATATGGAAGTCATATTTATTATGGATAGAGTGTGTGACCGTTATAAAAGTTCGCCATTTTAACCTTATAGAGTGGCATCCCTTTCTAAATCTGACTGCTATTATGATTAAGAAACGTTTGAATTCCGAACAGTTATCGATTTGTCGACAGGTGGCGTCGCTTTATCTAAAGATGTTCTTCCACTGATGTCCGGATGGTGGGCCAGGTGGATGAAATGATCTCCGGCTGAGATGGAATGAAGGATGCGAAGTACTCACCAGACATAGGCCGGTCTGGATTCGATCCCCGGTCGTAAAGCTCTTTGGTCGAACAACCCTCCCGGTTCGGCCACGAGGACGTGCCTATACGTTGTCCAGTACAGAATGTACTATAACAAACTATCGGAACGGCGCCTATATCACATTGGATAGTGTTAGTACTTTGACATTTGACTTCCTTAGCCGATTTCGTCATCTATAAATTCAAAGGATTCCATAGCACCTCCTATCGAGACCCATTCCCCCCGTCACTCCCTCCTATGGCCATCTTGGTCAGGCTTTACGTATTGGGCTGGTTCAACGGTAACTTAGCGCTGTAGAAACAGGAAGGTTTCTGGTTCGAAGCTGGTTTTTGGCCTCGTACATGTTCCCGGCCTTTAACCAAACCCTTACCAAGTACTGGATGAGACGGCGTTATGGCTTAATACAGCTATACATAATGGATCTCGGGGGTGTTGGGAATGAAATCATATTGTACAGGACAGTACCTAAAAATAGATTCTTAGAGCATCGGGCAATGGATCCAGAATGTAGATAATAAAAATATAAATAATCATCAATTACTATAAAAAATGGATCCCAAGATTCTTCGGGAGACCTCCACGTCGATATGGGTCAGTTCTTGGAAAAGAAAGTTGAAAACAAAAAGAATTCTGAACAGCTAATCTTTCTCTAGAGAAATAGTTAGATCGGGATTGGATACATGACGTCGATACAAGGCGCCACGGATCTATTGATCAACAGTAGACGATCCATGATGCTATTTGAAGAAAGAAGAAGATTGATGAATCGATTATTAATGGAGGTGAAAACGGTTTGTTATCTGTTGTAATTTTTGACGAATTGTTTCCAGAATATTTGTATTTATATTATTGTTTGACTCGGCTTGATGGGGTAGGGGGTGGGTGTAATATATACAGCAATGTTGATTTTATCAACAAAATCAACGTGGCAGGGCGCGTCTCTTTCTCTCTCTGCGCGTGTTTATTTGTGTGTGTGTATCTAGGGGCATGCGCGCGCGCGTATGTTTCTGTTTCTGTAATACTATATGATATTATATATATATATAATATATATATATATATATATATATATATATATATATATATATATATATATATATATATATATATATATATATAGGGAGAGAGAGAGAGAGAGATAGTAATAATGTATGAAATAATAATAAAAAGTGTGTATGTATGTGCGCGCGTGCAAAAAGATACTCGTGTATACAATTAAACGAAGGCAGACGTAGAGCAAGAATGACATGCGCGAATCCCATCAACAAATAACAAAAACAAACCAATCGAAACTATAGTCGCTTCCTAAATGACATTACATGTCGCTTATAAAGGGTCTGAATGGGGACAGTTTCCTACAATAATCTCTCTATAAGAGTAACACATCAGTACCGAGTGTCCACATTACGATTAAGTCTTCTAGATGTGGCCAGGTGAAGGAAGTCGGGACATCGAAGATGACATCGCTGTCCTTTGATGGTCACTATACGAGCCACCGAAGGGGCGCCAACGGACTCCGTAATGTAATCTCGTCGAAACGTGGTCCCGAACGGAGAGTGTTGGCCGAGCTACTACCGTCGTAATGGATTAGATCTGGATGTCAGGAATCCGGTTATGGTTCCTGGTTAATCTAAACCGAATATAAAGGTGTACGTATGTGTGTGTGTGTGTGTGTGTGTGTGTGTGTGTGCGTGCGTGTGCGCGCGTGTGTGTATGTGTGTATGTTTGTTTGTTTGTTTCAATAGTGTGTAAAAAAAGGACTGCTTAATAAAATCACGAATGTGAATAGAATCTCTTGACAATTCATCAGGGAATTGTATTAGATGTATTGGGTGAGAATAAACGATGTATAGTGTGTGCCCATGGTCGTGTGTTTATTTGTGTGTGTGTGTGTGTGTGTGTGTGTGTGTGTGTGTGTGTGTGTGTTGTGTGTGACCGTGTGTGTGTGTGTGAGACCGTGTGTGTGTGTGTGTGTGTGTGTGTGTGCCGGTGTCTGTGTGTGCCCGTCTATGTGTGTGCCCGTGTTTACCTATATGTCCGTGTTCGGATGGACCCCCTACTTATCCACGTATCATCTAGTCTCTTGTTATTTATGCCAGTACAGTCTCCCATCAAATGATGACAAATTCCAGATAGCTGTAGGTATGCGAGGTGACAAACGATGACTCGTTTCTATTCTGATAACATGACAGACGATTGCGCATCATTCTCCGGGCGACGACACAGTAAATAACTCTTAATTAGACACTACGCTATATATCCTTTTGCGGCCTCCAACAAAATCGGAAGCGATCTTTTCGCCTTAAGCCGTTACAACGAGCTAGTGAAATACTTCCCCGCTACATATTTTAGGAGACGCCCCTTGTTATGGTGACCAAACCTTGTTTCCCATCTCTCAGCACCAGACCATCTTTCACTCAGCTCCCATAATAATCCCCTCTCAAGAAAGACCCCCCTCCCGACTCCCCCCCGCCCCCACCCCCATCACACCATCATACAGGTAGAGCAGCTAAACATTTATCATTTTTCTATTACTCGTAAAACATACCACTGACCTGACCACATGAAGATCAACCTGGAATAATTAATCGGAGTAGGATGAAGAGTTATAAAGAATCGCTTTAATAATTATATCACATAATTGCATGTAATGAATATAAGGTGAATCCTGGCTTTTTCTTGATCGAAGTTTCGTGCTCTTAGAAACTGAAGGTGTGTTACTTAGGTAACAGGGATACTGATTGATGGCTTAAATGATGATGATGATAATGATGATGATGATGGCCATGATAATGATAATGACTACATAGGCAGCAGCCGTAACATCAGGAATAACAACATTTAATAAAATTCGCCTCTAATAAACTTTTTTTATTTCAATACGACTGAAAAACGGATATCATCCGCCAACAAAAAATTAAACGGAGATTAAAAAAAAGACAAACAAGACCGTTGTTCCTTCTTAAAAAAGGGTCACAATAACGTTATTAATTATCCCACTGATTGAAACAATGGGCATAGCTCACAGACAATCGACAATTATGAGGCATAACTCATTCCCGAGGCATTTGGCATTGTTATCGTTTAAAAAAGCCAACCCAGATGATTCAGAAACTGAACCACTCACACACGAAACACAACGATAATGAGACAATAAAAGACATCAATAAGAGCTCGTCTCTTTAACCTTTCTGGTTCATTGGTTCTCTATCATTTCCAGTTCTGATATCTCACTCAACTTTGTCATCTCCGTGACCTCTGGAAAAATTATTTTACTTAGCCTTGTTGCTATGTTAGATATACACTATTACTACCACCACCGCCACCACCACCACCACCACTACTACTACTACTACTACTACTACTACTACTACTACTACTATATAATAATAATAATAATCATGATCATCATGACCATCTTCATCAGCACCAGCATCAGCTTCATTAGCATCATCAGCATCATCATTTTTATCATTATCAGCAGCAGCAACATCATCATCATCGTCATCATCATCATCATCATCATCACCATCATCACCATCATCTGTTAGTGGCATTATTAGAATGGGTTCTGTCTCTGATGAGCATACCCACCAAATCTGCCCGTTATACCCATTCATCTCGTATCTAATGAGTCAGTGATATGTTAATGCCTCAATCGAAATAGACGAACGGCTCAGATTGTATATTGTACTTCGTTAACATTTGGCGAGAAACATCGGTCTGAACATGGCCAGGCTCATAATTGTTTCATGCCCAATTCGAGCTCAATTAAAATGGCGGCCGCGATTAATTCAACGGGCGGCAAATCTTATCCTATGCAAATCGTTCGCTTTGACCCGAACCCGCCGTCGACCGGCTCTCGAACGCGAGAGATGCGGCATTCGCCAATCCGAGCCATCTGTCACCGAAGTACCGTTATTCAATCGAACACCTGATTGGGATTATCATAAATACAACGCCCTCGCCAACGCGGCGAAGGTTCGAAGCCAACCATAAGCCGTCGTAAAAGCTCGGAGAATCGCATTAGCGGCGGCGATACGCAATTACGGCGTCTATGGTGGCCGTTGGCCGTTTGCCCGCTCGCCGCTGCCACTCGCCAGTGCCGGCGCCGAGACAGCGAGGGAATAGCGGGCTAAGGACATGGAGATTGATTTCTGCGGCGAGTAATTTTTTGCGGCCTATCTTTTATGGTCGCTCCGACGATGGTCGCTAGCTGGCCGCGGTGTGGGGATGATGGCATCGAGCAGCAATCGTCGCCTCGCCTCGCCTATTGTTATTCAAAGTCCAATAAAAGACAATAACAGGGATAAACGGTGCCAATTCTGGAGCCGGAAGCCCATTGGGCACCCGCCCGGTGGAGTGTTTACACCGGAGTGTTAAATGCGTCGTTCATTCAATCTGTCTGATGCTGGCGTTTGGTCACATGGGCAACCATCAGCTCCGGACGGAAAATGGATTTTATCACTTTATTGTCCACGTGACGGTCACGTGGCTTATACGACTTGACAGTTGTGGGCGGAGGGTGTCGGTGGGGGTGGTGCAGTGGTTGATGGCAACTGATGACTGGCGATAAAGCGTTTGTCGGGTGTGTGTGTGTGTGTGCGCGCGCGCGCCCGTGTTTGTGGGGGAAAGTGTTTGTTTGTTTGTTTACTCGTGTTTGTTTTTCCAATTGGTTGAGTACGCACTAGCATGCTAGTTTGTGTGTTTATGCGTGGCAGCGACGTAACGAGTGATAATATGTGCACGTGCAAATTCGCGACTGCCCATCTTCGCGACAGCCTCGGTGTGTGTGTGTGTGCGTGCGTCCGTGTGTGCGTGCGTGCGTGCTGTGTGTGTGTGTGACCTTGTTACGGGGGGGTCTTATCAGTGTCACTGAGTACGAAGTTTGTCGCCAAATATTTCCATCTGTCTACCAGCCTTCATCCAGCAAACACTCAACTTAATCTGCTTGAAGTGTTAACAATACATGGACAATGTTTTAGTTCCGAAAAAGACACTCACCCCCCCCCGCACACACACACACACACACACACACACACACATCGCACACACGTACTCACACACTCAATCACGCACATGCACACACACACACAATATATATATATAAATGTATCCTAAAACACACATTGCCCCTTATTTCAATCCAGATCCATTATTACCCCAATAAAAGAAAGTTATGTCGTTAATATGACATGTTTTACTGTATCAGCTTTGCTATGTATAATGTAGTATATATATTGTTGTCCTTTTATGTGGCCTTCTGAAAGGATCTTCTGTTAAATCGTGCAATGCTTTTTGATTTATTCTCCTGCAGTCGTTTGTTATTCCGGCAGACATCTCCATGGGTATTAAGCTGCGGACAGAGTTTTCCCACCATATTATGAATAATTAGTTTAGACTGATATAGGAAAATTGTTGAATGTATAGCTATTATAATCCCGACGCGTCATTCGCAGTATCGGAGATCTGCCTGAAATCCGCTGTTCTCGACCATGGGTCAAATAGATCAAGTGGATAGGCGCTTTAATTTAGATCCCACCACACCTAACTGCATATACTTAGGGACGCTAAATTAAGCGTGGATGAACGTTCACTAAGTGATGAATGGACACCTATGAGGATTAGCCGTTAGGTTTGAGTAAATCATAGTATTTACTCAGGATTGAGAAGATGTTTCGTTCTAGTCCAGTAATAATCCATTGTGCGGTATTGCTACTTTGTTTTTTGAGCTAAATCACTTCACTGCTTCCATATATAGGTGGTGTACACGACACAACATCATAATGTGTTCAACTGAAACTGTTGTGTTGGTTATTGCGCCGTGAGCTGATAAAAGGCATACATTTTCATCCCGATCGGGTAACACCTTGGCGTTCAACTGTTATGTTTGTTAGCGCGCCGAGTTTCATGAAATATACAAATTTTAATCCTGATCGGTTAACAACTTGTCAACCCTGGTAGTATGCACGACATACCTTTATCGTGTGCTCAACTTACACTGTTATGTTGGTTGATGCGTCGAGAGCCCACAAGGGGATCACATTTCGCCCCGACCAAACAACAACTTGGCGATGGGGAACCTATCCGACCTCTATCTGTATGGTTTATACAGGTAGGATTTCTTTAACTATTCGAACCCAGAATGGACCTGGGATCACCATCTGTGATATCCTAATGATTTGATGTATAGTTTATCTTTGAGCGACAGCAAATTACTGCTGAATGTAAACTGTGGTGTCAACATATTTATCACATTCACATGTCGGGGGCCAATGACAATATGTGTTTTTATCCCAGGAACTAACCAACCCAACCAACCGCACACATAAATAGGTATGGGGAAATGGACGCGTGCATCCGCAGATAGGCAAATACAACACATATTTAATAAAGATCCACTTAGAAAGATGGACGTCTTCGAAAATATTGACGCAGAAAAGCCGTCTAGAAACATGGCGAACATCGAATGATCTATGAATTATTGAACCCGTCGCTTGGTATGACATACTGACGGAGAAGTGCTAACTCTAATCAACCGACTTTATCCGTGTGGCGGGTATTTAAATGATTGAGATATTTAACAGATTTACCATCCAAGGTTCAAGCGCCAAGCCATTACCAGACTCTAGTAGAAACAGGCTTTAGGCTCATTTATGTTTAATATCGAAGAGAGGAGGGAAGGGAAGTTGGCGTCAATCTGGTCTAATTCTCATCCGTACTCTATTTGTAAAATGCATCGTTTATGCGTGTGTTGGTTTGTTTGTGCGTGCGTGTTTGTATGTATGTACATATGTGCGAGAGAGTTTGTGTATGTGTGTGTGTGTATATATATATATATATATATGTGTGTGTGTGTGTGTGTGTGAGAAAACATTTGTGTGGTTATGTGAGAGAGAGTTTGTGTGTGAGAGTGTGTGTGTGTGCGCGCGCGCGTGTTAGCAGCCTCTACCAATAATATTGTAAATATGGACAAAAATTGTGTTTACACAGTCCGCAAGATGTATAACACTACTAAATAGATAAGCGACTATTTATTTTCCTAGGTTATAACACTCAGCTGCAAACCGCCACTTTGTGGGTTCGAATCTGACTGGTATCTGGTTTTGTGGGATGGTTGCCTTAGCTGTTTTCCTTCAGCCACAGATGTTTTTTTTTAGCTGCGACCAGCGCCGGGACGAAACACTTCTCCACCCTCTCTATCTATCTATATATCTCACCAACGTTTGTCTCTTCTTCTCACCCCCCCCTCTCACCCTCTCTCTCCCTTTCTCTCTACCCATCCCACTGTGCATGTGTCTGTGCGTGCACATTTGTCGGCACATCATTTCATAGCTATTACTAAATATTTAATTTCGTCCTGATGTTTAATCGCCCTTTTACCGGCATTTGATTCCGACGGACGGAATCAAAAATGAATCTCTGGAGTCTCTCAGTCCACGAATTAAAGTCGTCCCTAATCCATGACATTATCTAACCGGGCACCGTACGCAAACTGGATGCCGATGTGACGACCTATCGTGGCCACGAACCATCTGGGTCCGAGTTTTCTCATTTATTTTCAGACCCAAACAGATTACCACAACATTTGACGTTTACTAAGAAAGATACCCAAGTCGAAAGCCACAGAAGAGCAAAAACTGATTACGTCACGCCGAACGAACGCAATTAATGACATGACACAATGGCGGATTCGACAATCAGTAGGTCGGTGTCGTCACGGAGTTGTGATTTGTCTTCGCATCTGATTAAACACGGTTAAGTGTAGTAGGGGTGCGAAGGGGGGGGGGAGATGGGTTCAGATCGGATGTTTTTTTTTCTTCTCCTGAAGCCTCTCAGTAATATTGATATATACGTATTAAGGTTTAAAAATATTGGACAAATCCCAAAATCCTTTAGTGTCGCAAGCATTGGGGCTTTTCGGATTATATATATAAGAACGTGAAATATCAGTAGAGAGCAGGTAGATTTGAAACAAGAATATCCCAATTTGTAGATCACCACTCACACAACTGGACTATCTAGATTATTAGAAGAATTATGTAAGTTAAACTGAAAAACTGTTATTTTTAGCTCATCGAAATTAAACTAAAAGTAAATATTAGGTTTTCACCTGTCACTTATTGCGAATAAGGTAACAGTAGTTTATTATTTCTAGACTAAATAATTTTTTTTAGTTTGTTACCCGACGAGCCTAAATTACACATCAACTAGTATTTTTTTAATCTGTATTGAGTCTAAACTAACAGTACTTAATATGTATTTATTTTTAACTTGTTCGGACTAAACGATATATTGTTGGTAGTTTATCGAGACTAAGCTAGTAGTAAAGACTATTTAGTTTGTAGTCGCCTCAGATTAAACTAACAGTCAATAGTAATTCATTTACAGCTTTACAAGACTAAACTATCTATGTTTGTAGTTATTATATTGTAAACAACACGCAGTAAGTCTCAGTTTACGTAACTCTGTCATTTTTCCCTTTTTTTGTTGGCATCCTCACATTAAAGATGAATCAAATGACGACATATTAGTCTTTATATCAGTTCTGGCATTAAGTGACTATTTATTAGTATTATTTACACTTAGCTCTGTCTTATTGAAAATATCAGTTTTGAAACTAATGATGATGATGATGATGATGATGATGATGATGATGATTGATGTTTTATGGCCACTTTTTAAATGTCCCGAGCGACAATGGTAATGAAGTCAAGTCAAAGATGAAACATCTTCGGATATGCCCACGCCGAGGTTCGAACCCTGGTGGTAGTGATCTGTGATCCAACGCGTTACAGGTTAGACTACAGAGGCTAATAATTCAATAATTAATCCAAATACAACGATAGGTAGACTATAATGATTGAAATTAATAAATGGATGGATGGATGGGTGGATGGATGAATGAACGAAATCATTATTAATTAAAGGGATGAACGAGCAAATAAATGAAGGAAGAGAGCAGAGAAGTAAGGAAGAAACCGAGGAATGAATGAATGAAGCAATGATTTATTTTATTAATTAATCGAGGGATAAATAAACGAAACGATTTAATCGATGGACAATTGAATTATTTAATTAAATAATGAATTAATTTATTACATAATTAGTTAACTAACGATTCGTAAACCAACGGCGCAGCTAATGTTAGATAGAATGCAGCGTTCAATGGAATTGTTCAATCCAGTTAGTACAGAGTTCAGTACTCGGATGTTCCGTTTTTGCTGCTATTCCGTACATTGTTGCCGTAGGCCAATATTTGATGGAGATTAAGTAGAGCCGGTAAGGACGAACTGAATACGTCGGGGTGTCCTATCATGTGAATCTTCAGGAATATGTCAATAACAGCGGACCAAATGATGGATGGGTCACATCCTATCGTTGTATAACATCACAGAGTGTCCTACAACAGGAACGTGGCTAGCATAGGAATGAAATACATTAATCTAATATGTTTCTATTTCGAATTAAGATTGAGTTGTGCAGCCGTCATAATTAGTAGTTTCCGGATACGGAAGGAATGGACTAATCTATTATGGATGATTTACTTCCTATCTAATGGACTGGCTCCCGAAGGTTCCGGATTCAGAGCGGGCCCGATCTACACTAAGTTCTACTTCCACTAGTATGGGTAACACCACCAGCACCACAACAACCACCATCACCACTACCACTACCACATCTACCACACAACACCGCCACCATCACTATCATCACTATCATCACGATCACCACTACCACATCTACTGCCATTACATCCACAATCACCATCACCACCACCATCATCATCACCTCTATCATCATCATCACCTCTATCATCATCATCACCTCTATCATCATCATCACCACCACTTCAACCATCATCAGCATTACCACCACCATAACTTCCACCATCATCAGCATTACCACTATCATCATCATCATTACCATCACCACCATCATTATTACCACCATCACCACCACCACCATCATCATCACCACTACCACCACCACGACCACTACTATCATCACCACCACCATCACCACCATTACCACCATCATCATTATCACTATCACCATCACCATCATTATCACTATCATCACCATCACCATCACCACTATCATCATCATCTCCACATCTGTTGTTGTTGTTTTGTGGTTGTCAAGGTTACTGCTTCTGATGACACTTAATGATAAATATAATAACAAGAAAAATTATATTGATAATACTGAAGAAGACAAATATTGATTATAATGTTTATGATGATGATAATTATTATATTTATATGATGTATTTATCATAAGGCAATGAAGTATATATATATATATATATATATATATATATATATATATATATATATATATATATATATAAAAAAAACATCCATGCACTAGAAAGGCTTTATGACCCAATAATAAACCAAACCATGAATGAGGGGGGGGGTATTCGTTCGTTTAAGCAATAAAAATCAACATACGAGCGAAACACTCGTCTTCTTTTGGCATTTGTTTGCTGATAAAATAAAATATTTCCTGAAACCCATCGGACGGAAGGGTCGATATTTACATGACTGACGAGTACAATGATATAGACAAAAGTCTTAAATGGTCACCGACACAGACTAATAAGGCGAGGATCGATAACAATATTGATTACAAATCTATACCATTTCATATGTAGCTATATGTATTCTTTTGTTGCAAAATAATGACATCATCATTATGAAGGAAAGTTATTAGCGCACATATCGTACAAGACAACATTCCTAACTACACATTATTATCTATGTCATAAACTACGAAGAGTTTCATTATCGCCCATTGGTGTAAGTTAAGCTTCCATTCTCTTGTTGTTGATGTATCACAGATTTACCTACTT
Organism: Paralvinella palmiformis; assembly: GCA_025642065.1. NCBI lineage: Eukaryota > Metazoa > Annelida > Polychaeta > Terebellida > Alvinellidae > Paralvinella > Paralvinella palmiformis. Next base: position 1,238,439 of record JAODUP010000004.1, read on the forward strand.
CGTCTCCCCCCCTCTCTCTCTCTCTCTCTCTCTCTCTCTCTCTATTATATATATATATATATATATATATATATATATATATATAGAGAGAGAGAGAGAGAGAGAGAGAGAGAGAGTAAAAGTTAGTTATAACGAAATTTAAGGGGAATGGGAATTCATTTCGTTATAATGATACTTCGAAAAGTCCCAGTTTTTAAATCTAGGAATTGAACTTTTTGGGGGCTCTGGCACCTTTAAACAACATAATCAATGCAGCCTCAACATCACTGTGTTTGGCATTTCTTAAGCGTTTCCAGGCTGCCTGACATTTTCCTTGAGTTTTTCTCAAGGCATCCTCATTCTTCAACTACGTTGACAGGCTGCTACACGGAACATAATATTCTTTCGCAATTTGAGTCCTATGTTTAACTTTTTTGTCAACTTCGTCAAGAGCTTGTACCTTTGTGTCAATAGATACTGGTTTACGTTTGCTAACGATTGCTATATTTGATTTGGTCTTGTTGACGTTTTGGGGTAAAGACGCTTGGCTGTCACCTATTACTGAGAGAAAATTGTCTGTATTTAAACGGGTTGGCAAGCCTATCCAAAGTTCGCAGTTTATCATACGCCACAATACAATTTGAAGTGACAGATGTCAATATCCACTAACCCTCTACTAGAACCCTAATATAAAAATAAAATTACATGTTTCTGGCCTTCAAAACAATGCAATTAAATTTGATTGTCATTTTCATATTAGTGGTTACGTTTACGATTGCGATTATCACAACAGTCGTTAAACTGATTGTGTGTGTGTCGTGTGTGTGTGTGTCTGTGTCTGTGTGTGTGGATATATATTTATATATAGCTCAGAGCATAAAAACCTATATATCCTTTAAAACCTGAACCTCCATTAATCTGTACATAATTAAATCAATACAAAGTTGAATTTATGCATTCCAAAAAGTACACATCTATACATACGTAGACCTATATGTGTCTGGAATACTCATCAGCCTGTGGGCACAGATAATCCGTTTAGGTACGGGACAAATATGTAACGCGCACAAAAAGTGGAAGCAAATTTAAAAGTACCATTTGACACCTTAGCTCGCAGTTAGCTAGCTATACGTGCATGTGGTTAAATAGTATGTTAACATAATATTATATACAAGATAATTTGCTGTGACTCAAAAATAAACTATATATAAAATCTTTAGGATACCACAGATGCTGATCCCAGCTCCATTGTGAGTTCGATTAATTAAACAGATCCTACCTATATAAAACACACGGACAGAGATCCGGTGGATTTGCCGTCGCCAAGTTGCTGTTTGATCGGGGTGAAATGCTATGTCTTTTATGGGCTCTTGTGGCCACGCAACATAACAGTTTAGTTGAGCACACGACAAAGTTGTCGCCAAGTTGTTAGCTGATCAGGATCCAATTGTGTGCCTTTCGGCGTGCTAACCAACATAATAGTTTCAGTAGAACTGCTACTCGATCAGGATGAAAATGTATGCCTTTTATCAGCTCTCGCCGCACTAACCAACAAAATAGTTTCATTCAACAACTGATAACTTGTGTCGTGTACACTACCTATATATAGAAGCAGTGAGGAGACTTAGCTCAAAACCTAAAGTAGCAATACCATACATTATTATAACTGAATAAATTTTAATATATCAGTGTAACCTAATTACTCATAATATGGGGAAAAACTCTGTCCGCAGCTTAATACCCATGGAGTTGCCTGCCGGAGTAACAAACGACTCCAGGAGTATAAATCCATCAAGCAGCATTGTATGAATTAATAGGTCGTTTCGCCAGACCACATAAGAGGACAACAATATAGATTCTACATTATACATAACAAAGCTAATAAACTCAAACATGTTGTAATAACGACATAACTTTCTTACATTGGTGTAATAAGGAATCTGGATCGAAGTAGGTTTGATGTCTGGCACGGATAATGTGTGTTTTAGAATATATATATATATATATATATATATATATATATATATATATATATATATATATATAATATATATATATATATATATATATGCGACACTGCCAGAACATCAAAATCTGTAAACATCCTTTGAAACATCTACCTCGGTGAATCTAAATATAAATAAAACTAGACATACATCAATCTAAATATAAAATGTTCTGCACCTACACATACCTATATATTTGTACCTATACATAAGCATGTGTCTGGTCTACTCATCAGCCTGTGGGCGAGCAGCAAAGTTTTTACACATCTAGCGCTATATTAGACGTTGGTATTATAGATAAGTACTGTTCAAATAATTATGTTTGGTCCGCTTAGGTACTTAATATTGTAAATATCACGTGATCCTTATCTCAACGACGCATTGTCAATCATGGCATCGGTCAACAGAAAGCTAACGGTTCACAAAGTAGACAAAACATATCAAGATATTATCGAAATTGAACTCGATAGTATTACTAAAACTAAATTAAAGAAGCGCGCTAGAACAGTGATACGACTCGTAAATGTATCAGGCTGCGCTAGTTGCTTGACGTTGAAGAAGAACTGTTACTGCAGTCCAGAAGATCCAGAACCCCAAACATCCCACCGTCTGTTACTGAGAAGTAAACAATGACTACAGAGTGATAACCAAACAGTGACGATGACAACCATGTCACACATAACATCTCTCTCCTACAGCCAGTACTTCATCAGGTGTCTGAGTCTTATGTTTTGGTATCAGGCAAATTCATAGAAAAAACTAAATGTGCAAAGTACAAACAAAGTCTGCTGCAAGACATCTTTGTAAATAATAATATGAATAGTGCTATAAATGTGAATAAAATTATTTCTTTATTTTAGATTTATTTCTTCATTTATTAATCCACCAGGAACAAACACTTATATAAGGTAAAACAAATTAGGGAAAACACAACGCATTCCACTTTTTACATTATATGTTTATATTGTTTATATCGTTCTTTTTGGCTTGTCGAACTTTGGTTATATCGAAGTATTCTTATCATCCCCTGCAACTTCGAGCATTTACTGTACATGTATACGCTTTTTATTATTATATATATATATATATATATATATATATATATATATATATATATATATATATATATCCAATGTAACTCTTGTTGCTAGTGATTCTGTTGCTGAAAGATACACCTGTAATTATCAACACCTTGATTAATGAAACATGTACAGCCATTTGAAATATTCAATTGAATTTTATGACAACAAAATCATCTATCATAGATGAACAATAAGAGTGATTTCTTAATAGTGTTTTCTTGCCGCATTCAAGAACTAAGTATCAGTATTAACCATAAATGGGTGATCAAGTTGAATCAAGTGTTTCTTATTCTGCGAAGAATTTAAGAATATTGCACTAATAATATTTGTCTCCAAATGGGTTTTAAAAACTTTTAAACGGACATTCATCAATAATATGCAAAATCCCTAAATAGGGCAGTGCAACAAAATTGGGAATCTTCTATAAAACCTAGAGGGTCATTAAAACACCAATAAGTTTCTTCATGTGCATAAAAACGTTATACCAGTATTCTGAACTGTTGTGAGTTTTATCCAGATTTGGCTAAAGGTGACGTTATGACCGAAAGTCATAAAAGTATTATGACTTGCATCCCAAACACACATTTATTAAGTTATTCGTACCCAGAATAAAGATGAGGTCAGCATCTGAGGTGTCGAAATTTTTTATATACAGGTCTCTTTTGGACCACAGAAAATTAGTTTATGATATGTATGTAGCAAGTCACCATTGAACCACACGCACGTGTTGTTTGTTGCGAGCTGTGGTATCAAATGGTATGTTTTTACGTGCTTCCGCTTTTTGTACGTAGCCTGCATGTAGCCGCTTTCATGTGGGCGTGACATATTTGTCGCATACGAAAAGCGAATTAGCTGGTTCCCACAGGCTGATGAGTAGACCAGACACATGCTTAGGTATACGCACACATTTATCAATATGTGGAGGTATGGAACATTTTATTTTTAGATTAATGTATGTATAGTTGTATTTAGATTTATGGAGGTAGGTTTCGAAGGATGTTTAGGTATGTTGATGCTCTGTGCCTGTTGCCTCTTACTATGTACCCTAAGACACACGGTTGTCTTGAAAATGATAATTACTATCACTAATTTAAATATAACAGAATTAAATTCAACATTTTAGCTTCTTTTCCTTAATAAAAGTTGTATCAAATGCTGTATTTAAAAGTCGTAATCCATTTCAAGTGTAAGAAAAAGGATTATTACATTTTAGATGAAAGACAGGAAAACTTATCATTGTTCTGTCAATGTATTATCTAAATTTCCGTCGAAGACTTTTCCATCGAAAAAGAACCCAAATTATACTTGAAACATTCAAAGTTAAAAGATGGCCCGTTATGACAAACCTAACGATAATAGAGTTCCACAGGACAGCATAACACTAACATCCAAATGTGAGAAGCCATAAAATAAACTTTCAACGTTATGATCTTATCAGATGAAGACCTAAATATGAAGAATGCAAATCCAACACCTGAAAATCATGTCTTTGTGTCGGGAGCACATTTTGAAAGAAATATTTTAATATGAAGCTCTTAATATAATATTCATAACAAGCACTCCCGATATTTACCAAACTATAAACTCCAAAACAAGTTATGTTATTTGCTTACATATACTTCACAGAGTCATCGTAAAAATCCAGAATTATTAATTCCAGTGCTATATTAACAAAGTATTGTGTTATCGTATGTACAATTAACGGTGGCATTAGTTGAAATTATTTTTTGGGCCAAAAACAGAAATTTCTGTTTTAGTTTTACAACAAAACATAATAAAATAAATAACCATCACGATTCTTCTGTGAAATGCAGACCCTTCGTCGAACCGTGATAGCAAAAGGGTTGCAGGTTCGAGGCTCCGGGAGCTGCAATGTTGTCACGTGGCGACTGGTTCACTCATTCATAAAAAATTGAGTACCCAACATGACGTGATGGGTATGCGTTTGAGTACCGCTTTGCGCCTTTAATGGCAGCATACGTTGTATGCTCCCTTCGGAGTTGAGATGTGTGCTGGGTGGAAACAGGTCTGAGTCAGGCATAATAATACTGGACAGCGCCTTAGAATAGGATGTGCTCTACAAACACGTATCATTATAATTATATAATTCTAATTTGATAAAATAGACGAACCTGAAGTCAAATATAATATTCAGATAATCAAATCTTACAAATAAATACAATCCTGGAGTTAACACGGATAAGTAAGAATACGAAAGCTTTTTAATGTTAATTTTATTTGTATTTATTTTAGTATTCAGAACCCTTTATGTGGAACCAGTTTTAAATATATTACTGACAAAATTATAGAGGAAACCTTTATGGGTTTTGGTTATATTGTTATGAAAAAGAGCATTTGAACTAAACATACTGGTTCATGAAATCTACTTATATAGTACTTACTTTTGTATTTAATTTAGTACCAGATAATTCTAACTTGCCTTTGAAGATTTAAAAACAAACCAAGGCTGAAGATATAGATCAACCTTGAAATTATTTATGAATGTGTAATATTTCTAACTTAGGGTATTTTAGGTAGATACTAGACCAGTTATCATCTCTGACTGCTACACCATCACCTCAATGTTAGAAAATTATTCGCTGAGAATATTCATAGTTGCCTGTAAATAAATGATAAATAAGCAGTGTAGAATTGAACATTACCTTGTTTCATTATAACTGAAACATTTATGTGATAGTAATTGTTTTCAGTCTGTTATTAAAAATAATATTCGAAATTTACTGGTACGTAGCTTGTGTCTAGTTTTAATGCAAATTGCAATTTTGAAGTTGCTGGCTTACAATAATATTACAATTAGAATATTGTGAACACTTATTCAGTGCCGATAAACTGAAAAGCTGTCATATTCAGTGTAATTAAAAGTTGACCAAAATTTCAGTACCAAAACATTGGCGTCTGTTTTACTTTCAAATAAATGGGATATATATTTGTTTAGACAACGAATACAAAACTGCTATGGGTAAGAATGGCACGAACACTTAGAGAATAATGGAAAACTAACATTATATAGTAATATAAAATAAAGTTTTGAGTCCGCTAAATATCTCAATGTTTTGAGAAAGAAAGTTAATATCCGTTATTACAACAGTAATTGAAAACGAATTGTACAACGATATGTGACAACATATGTAGAAGAAATAAATAAACGAATGAATTATATATATATATATATATATATATATATATATATATATATATATATATATATATCAGAACTCGAAATTGACAGCAGTAAATGCAGAATTTAGTGTTGCAGCAAATATTTGCTGTCTGGTTTATCAGACCGAAATAATTGCCACATATCAATAAAATCATGCCCGACTCCTAAACTAGTGGACCTAAAATATATCAACCTGAATAGTTATGAGAAATGTCAAGTATTTATCAAAGATATGAGTTATAGCAACATCGTGTCAATTTTAATTCGAGTGTTTTCCAGGATTGTTTTTACGGACAGGGATTATTTAGCAAGGAGTCCGCATTGAATAGCTAATGTTACTACAATTAAACACCTCCATGAAATTTGCTGCCAGGAAATTGTATTTGTTGCTTGACAAAAAGAATGTCGTGTGTGTATGTGCGTGCGTGCGTGCGTGCGTGCGTGCGCGCGCGCGCGCGTGTGTGTGTGTGTGTGTGAGAGAGACTTTAATAAAATTATGTATAATTCATATGCAAATATTTGGTCATATGTTGCATCAGTCTGCCATCAGCTAAAGACCATTCATTGTTTAACAGCATTCTGGACACACAAAAAACAGCTGTTACTGTGGTCCTGCATTTGTTGCATCTCGGTTACAGTGTTTTAACTGCCTGTTATATGACACAACTGATAATAAAATCAATCATCTACAACGAATTCAGATTTGTGGCAAACACTCGAAAACATGATGATATCGCCCCAATTCTTCAAAAACTCCATTGACTACCTGTTTGAGGTTGCTTTTTTAGATAAATAGTGAATATCGTTAAAATCCCTTATTGGGTTTTTACAGACATACTATTTGGGTCATCACTGTACAGCGCCTTTGAATAACTCCTGCTAGTAATGGTGCTTTATTAAATATACATTATTATTATTATTATTATTATTATTATTATTATTATTATTATTATTATAAGATATTGCTTGTAGGGAATATGATTCTTACCTTGAGCTAAGACTTTATTACCAAGAACATGTATGTATGAATGTATTTTTTTTGTGCACAAACAGGTTGCCACAAATGTTAGCTCCTGATAGTTACTGGGATATTTCCAGGTTTACGAGGGAGTACATGAACGCTTCTTATATCATTAGGAATATTACTAACTGCTGATCCGGATTGTCTGCATTTTGTGGAATATGACAATGAATATATTTCATTATTATTGGTTTTCTGCTCATAGTACTCAACATTATCACGGCTGAGTTAATTTACACCAAGGAACAGCTCATTTCTATTGTCACGGAGTCAAACTATCGCATGAACTTGGAAACATTTCACAATCTATGAAGATATAATAACTGCTCAGTGAAGAAGACTCACCGGGGGGAAAGCCAGAGAACTATGACAGCAACAAACAATAGCATTGCGCAACGTGATTCCATTCTCCTAAACAGGGAATGCCTCCAAAAAGAGACTTCACGTGGTGATTTTATTCTTCCAAACAAGGTTTGTCACGAAAAAGAGAGTTCACAAGGCATAGTTGGCATAACATAAACATATCTATCCAAGCTCCAATTAAATAACTTTAAATCTATGCTAAAGCTTCACTTGTTCATACAGGCATATGGCAGACCGTAGGGATTATTGCTAACATGTATATAATGTAAATGTTTTTATTTCATATTGCTAAGCGCCCTTGGATTAAGCATTAGGACATGTGGCGCTATAATAAGTGCTATGTTATTTTTATGTTATGTTGTTATTAAGTCTATCAATTAACGGCATTTTAAACTGCCTTATTAATACTATTTAATAAATGAAGGACTTTAACTATTTTACCGATCTTTGAAGACAGTACTTATCATTTTATGCTAGTTTAATTTATACCAATTAAAATAACATCCACATTTGAAGTCTGAGGACGAAATGTGACAGAAATGTGTGGACAAATTTAAAATATTTTTTTAGGATATCATCATAAATATAAATAATATCAGTTACGTAATGGTTTCACTGAATAATGCAAATACAGATACACTTATATACATATTTGTATACTAGCTATCTGAGTCTATATGTATCTAACATCTTTGGCATGGAAGTTGTTTTAATATTAATTTGTTTATCAAATGAGAATAAGTGTTACATTTATGTTACTTCAAAGATGAACAACAGAAATATTTTCAACACATGTTTTAATAAGCATCGTAGATACATATTTCTTTAAAGAAATATGGTTAATATGTGTATTTGTATTTTTTAAACATTCTTATTTTCATGTTTACAATCTGCGTGTCCCTTTTTAATACATTTTCCTTATGTATTGGGAAATAAACTGGAATAAACTTGGTGATTACAACTTTTTAAAACATATAAATGCTTATGATAATTCACGTCATAACTCTTTCTTCATATTGAATATTTTCAGCATAAACAAATTTACATTTTCTGAGTTTTGTGGCTTCACCAATCCTTAAGAAAGCTACAATATGAACACCTAGGATGTCCTTCAAACACCACCAACAGTTTGTTTCTCACTTAATCTGTCACATAACACATAGTATTATGTCATGAATCTTCGGCCAGTCTGTGGAAGAGTAGCAATAATTTGATGAAGAAATGAACACAATGTGATATATCTATTTTGATCATCTCTAGTAAGATCTGTATGTTGTTGTCTCTCATGTTGGTCACACATTCTATCTACACTCCCTGTTGGGGACTAATCAGAGTGATCCGTATGCATTGAAGACTGAATATCGTTTTATGACATTAGGACAGGTGTATGTCATAATGTAATATAGCTGTATGAAAGATTTGATTCAGGCGAAACGGAAACAGATTCTTCATTTCAATATAATGTTTCTAGGTGTAATTATCATGAACCAGATCAATTTCTTCGATATTTTGAAGGCTGTCACTCCCCCATATCATATTTTCACCTGAATTGTTATTAATTGGGACTCCTTTGATTCATTTGATTTATAACATACATGATTAATTTGCTTAAGATTTTATAAATATCACTGAATTATTCACCTGTTCAAGAGAGGCGCGCATAATTAACATGTCAAACATTAATAGCATGAAACAGGATGATAGGTTAAGGTGAGACATGGGTTGTTTATATCAGATATATTTAATTATGCAATACATGAAGACATTAGTATTTTTAATTCCACACGTACTTAAGTCGATTTCATATATAAAGTATTAGAAAAAGTCGTACCCTGTCGTTCGAGCGTTCAATTAAACTGTAATCACTTGTCTAATATTTTTCAGTCTGCTTACAAACAACTTCACTCTACAGAAACTGCTCTACTGAAAGTTCACAACGACGTCACTAAATCACTAAAAATGGACACAAGAAAGGTCACAGCAGTAACACTTTTTGATTTATCTGCAGCTTTTGACACCATTGATTATTCTGTTCTTCTAGATCGCCTTTCTGATTGGTGTGGCATATCAGGCATAATACTTCCCTAGATCCGCTCATTCTTAATAATTAGGTTTCAATCAATAACAATAAGAAAATGTTTTTCAAAGGCAGTGCCTTTGTTTTGCACTATTCCCCAGGGCTCTATTTTTGGATCACTATTGTTTACTCTGTATGCCACACCATTAAGCTCCCTTATTCACAGCTATAAATTAGACCATTATTAAACAATAAACTTAGGCTCAATGCCAACAAAACAGATTTCATCATTATGGATATATCCAGAAAACGCAGCAAACTTACTCATTTCTTCTCAACGAACATCCTTAGTCATAGCATAACACTATCAGACACATAGGACACTGAATGGCCTAAATTGTGCCGATGTGTCGTTAAACAACATTCATCCTACACCATCAAACACTGTACTTAATCTTGGTGTTACATTTGATAGCGATTCTTTTTCCAGTAAACATATTTCTCTGACATCTCGCTCGTGCTTCTATCTTATTTGTGACCTTCGCCGTATTTAGCTCTATATTTCTCTTTCAGTCGCCAAAACCATTGCTACAGTACTCATTACTAGTAGGCTTGATTACTATAACTCTCTTCTTTATAACATTGCATCTCATCTAAGGATATTCTAAAACTTCAGTGTGTTCAGAACTGCTTACCTAGGGTTGTCACACGGTCTCCGCGGTTTTCCCATTCAGTCCTAATTCTGAAATCTCTTCACTGGCTCCCTGTTCAATCTCGCATCATTTTCAAACTGTGCACTATTGCCTTTCAAACTCTTTCTTTTGGAGAACCTTCATATCTATTTTCCATGCTTTCTTTACCACCCAATCCTCGAGATCACCGTTCATCTGGTTTTCACTTGTTGTCGGTTCCCAGGGTTAAATATTATGCTGAGACTCGTGCTTTTTCAGTTGCTGTCACGATTTTTTGGAATTAACTCTCTGAACATGTTAAGTAATCCAATAGCATAGTTTTGTCCCGTCATCATTTAAAAACTCACCCTTTCAGACTCGCTTATCCTTCTTAAGTTTCCTTGCCAACTGATCATTGTTGATGAACTTTGCATCATACCCGGATTATGAGTTTGCCCAATCCCTATACTAGGTGCGCCACTGTGCTCGATTCTTTTCGATGATATTGGCACTATAGGAGTTTTGTAATTATTATTATTAATTATTATATTCATATCATATAATACCAGTCATTCACAACACAAGACAAAGTGAGTCATCCATAGTATCAGATAATGTTAGATACTCATGATACCAGATAATAATGGATACGCATACTATTAGATAATGGTGGTTTTTCATATAATTGAATAATATCAGAAAATATTAGATATTCATAATACCAGATTGCATGGGATACGCATAATACCAAACAAATACTAAACACCCAGAATACTGAATATAATTAGATACCCATATTACTAGATAACACTGTGTCCCTGTTGCCTTGATCCCAATAGTTAAGTCTGGATTTTGGAGAAACTTGGCTGTCACTGCTCGGGTCATCTCTTCCTATGCTCGTTTATTAAGCCAGACTACGATTCAAGTTCACCATATCACTGATTCGCTTCATAACCGCATGGTCCGATTCTGTCATGATAGTCATTGCAGCAAGATCATCATCAGCTAGAGTAGCCTTTGCATATTGATAGCACTGCTCAACACATCTGTAGGTTATCCCATTCAATGCAAACGGGTGTCCCATAGTATAAAAGTTACTAAATGGTGATAACATTACCGACATACAAGGCCTGTCGTTTTTGTTGATAAATCGGAAATGCTGAATGGTAAGGTCTGTAGCGTATCCACGTAATTTGGTTTCCCTTCAATAATGAGTCTATCTTGCACACTTCACTTTCAGTTCTTTATATTTGTTCATGATCGAACGAAGACCACTTCGTTTTTGTTCAATTTCTTTCGGAAATTGTTAGTTGATGTAAATTGGTGGATCTCTGTTACTTAGTTTGTATGCCGACTTCAGAACACGTTATTTTGCAGAAATATTTTCAAAGCGAGCAAGTATATTGCTGCTTGTTTATTCCTTCCCAGATGATGGTATTCCGTGACAATGAAGTAATCCTACATTATTTGTGTCTAGTTTCAGGTCATTAAAGAGGTCCTCATGTGCCTGTCAAATGGCTTCTTCAGTCTCTTCATCTTTTTTGGCGATACCAGTAAATATGAGGTTTTCCCTCATAATATATCACTCCATCTTCAGCATCCTGTCGTGATTTTTTTGGTGTTTAATTCGTAGTATTGCTATTTCCTGTTGTTGGCTTGTTATCTGATCAGCTGTTGCTTTTTATACCGCTCCAATTACTGGCTCTATTAGGTTAGTATTTATTTGGTCAGACATCTGCTTTGATGTTGCAATTATCATGTTATTTAATTCAGCCCTCAGAGTATTAACGATGTCATCTTTCATAGTCATAGCCCATCTTGGCATATCTTCATCGTCGATTTTGTAGAGTTAGCTGTTGATCACTGTGTGGAATTGGAGGATTTTCTCATTTTGAATGTATAATTGGTTCAATATATACAAGTAATCTAGTAATTATCGCAACGAGATGATCAAATAGTCACTCGCACGTCACTTTGTTTATTTATAAACTGTGAAAGTACACTTGGGTAGCTGTCGCTTGGCCATTGTTCACTACTCGGTGTTCGAGGTGTCTGTAAATCGCTCAAGTGTGACCAGAGACTAGGTCCAGTTCACCTGAGATTTGAGTTCCCATTTACGCTTTCCAATATAGTTGAGTCCATAATTATCCTACATGTAGTCCGAATATATATTAAAATTCATATCATATTATACCATGCACATTCATAGATATCCTTTCTAAATGAGACTGCATATCGGTTCAGTTATAATCCATGTATTGTGGGGGGGGGTTCATATGAGGAGCTCAATCAAACTGCTTTATACTTAGCGTACAAGCACTCGTTGTTAAAAGTATCCCTTAAAAACTAGATTTTACCACATCAGTACTGAAACCACGGAATATGCTAACCATGATATATATTTGTTTCACGGTATACACAACAATTACCAAAATCTTATTATTATTGTAGCTTGTTTTGTTAGTTAGTGTACGTTCAATTAACGCAATTTTCGGACACATTCTATCGTTCATATTCATATTTATGTATTATTGTTCTAATTTTTAAATATTTTAGTTAGATCAGATACAATGATAACTATGATAGGTTCGTCTTCGATTTTTTGCTTAGCCATCGTTTAATGGATTAACCATTGTTATATTAGAATATAATCCAAAATATAATATAATTCTGTTCTGAAATTAAATGTCCGTGTCATTATGTTGTGAGTTTGTTGGGTTTTTCTCCAGAGGATTATTGATATCTTGAACGTATAACAGGAAGATGAAAAAGTGAAATATTATATCCTAAATGATCGTGCCGTTGTTGTTGTTGTTGTTGTTCTTGTCTACTATATAGTTATATTTTATGGCCTCTGTGACGTACAGATCACGAGCTAAGGCTGAAATAAGGTCTAATTGATTTGAATTGACTGCCTAGAATTAAGAGCATTTGATACACGACAGCCATCACTGGTGATTCATATCCATCTGCTACCTCGCTTATAATGAGTTCGGGAATTTTAAGTATAAGGTGATAATAAAAGTCATCTGATGCCGAAGTAAACATGTTGTTATTGACGACTAAGACAAAGGTTTATCTCTACAAAGATAATATCGTGCGCATCATAATATCACGGTGTATTTGTCTTAACCCGTTATTACAATCATACTTTATCAAGCATACACATGAGTTCGATACACTTGCTAAAAGAGTAACTTTCAATCTTTAATCTCCACGCATCTAAACTTAGAATATGTCGATGGATAATATCGTATGATGCTAGTATCAGAAAACATATTTAATACATAATACAAAATTATATATATATATATATATATATTATATATATATATGTGTGTGTGTGTGTGTCTGTAGTGTGTGTGTGTGTGTGTGTCTCTCTCTCTCTCTCTCTCTCTCTCTCTTGTGTGTGTGTGCGTGTGCGCGCGTATGTCAATGAACTTAAAGCTAACAACAGTAGGCATTACCGTCTACAGGTATTTTACATTTAGCTCCGTTATCACCATCCCAGCTGTAGCCAAACAGCTGCAGGTCATTATCATAGAGAACCTTGAGTGTTTCTAACACCTTAATGTCGACTTCTTGAAACCTCCACAATCCGTCAAGTGTGTTAGCATCCGGATCCGATAAGCCACTCTTCATCTGAGACAGATGTGGTACAGACTCGCGCAGCCATCTCGGACGAAGAATATACGAAGCCAAGATCCTGTAGTCCTTCTTCAAAGTTTCCAGACGTAGCACGAAGTCGTATTTCATAGTACACGGGTCGCAATCTTCAAATATCGACCTCCAGTGATGATCTCGGAGTCCGTTCTTGTATTTCTTGCGAACTATCTTAGAGAATTCTTCAAATGAGATAATTTGATCAGGAAGGTTGATATTCGTTGATTTGTCCCCGAATTGGGTATCATTACTGGAAGGTCTGTAAAGATCGAGCGATGTGTTGGTCACCTCCCTTCCCAGGGCTAGCATTCGGTGCTCCAACAATGGGAGTAACCTGTCTCAAAGCAAGCACAACGGTGTTATATAATGGCCTAAACATTATCAACTCAAAACATTCGTTGGGATATTTTGCACGCCAAGGTCAGTGTAATGCTTTGTTGTTTTTATTTTAATATGTGCCGATATATATATATATATATATATATATATATATATATATAATATTTATATATTAATTATCAATCGATTGGTTTAGGTTAATCAAAGTAGATTGTCTTCACGCTTACTATAGAGGGTCTTAAAATGAAAATCATCGTTAGATGGTGAATGAATTTTGGTTAACCTCACGCTTGGTGCAATGATGATTGGTGTTTTGCGGCCACGTTTGTGCACTTGGTAGGCTAAATGGGCCGAGCGACCTCCAAAGGTAATGAAGCGAATACAACACTCTACCGTTAGACCGGAGGCGCCCTCACACTTGGTGCGTTTTATCTGGTACAGCATTTGATTTACATATAACATCTCTACTTCCCAATAGTTGGGATCACGTAGAGATCCGAATCCATCGGGTACGAAGTAAAATTTATGAATGGATCGTAATCAAGGACCTACTTAATGCTTGCCAGGTTTGTTGACGGGTAAAACAGTTTTATTCCCGCTTATAGGTATTATATAACAAAGGAAAGAAAATAAAGGTGAAAAGAGGTTACGGGTTTCCTGGATCCCCTGTCGAATCCGACCGTGGATGTGTGGCGTACGATGGTGACCTACCTGTAGTACGGGTGTCGTACAACGACAAGTGTCGTGTACTTGTTGATGACTTCTTGTTGAACCGAAGGCGGCATACTGGAGACTCTGATCGTTCCTGGAATACGACTGGCGTTGTTTCTCGAGATGTGTGAGGTGTTATCAACCAGCATAGATCCGAGTATTGTGCGCATCTTTAACAACACTGCATCTGATGTCAGACAGTAGAGTATCTTATGATGGACGTCAGCGTATAAATGTCTCACTGAGGGATTCTTAGACGTCCCGGTGACGTTCATCCTGTTACACACTTCGTTAATGTAACTCCTTCGGATATCCTGAGGACACACTGTAACTTAACATCAGCTTTAAGTTGTCTTAGGCAACAATATGGCATGTTAGAGAAACTCGGGATATGGAAATCTTCAGTACAGAAATTCTAATTTACAATCACAACATCAGAAAATAGCTCATACAGTTCAAAATATTTGACATATGAGAAAATAATACCAATTTAATTTCTGGTGATGCATTCCAGAAATATGTTATTACCATCCGTTGTGGGTACGCGTTGCATCGAAACATACGCCACCGTAGATTAGATAAGGCTGATTAAATACATTATTATTATTATTATTATTATTATTATTATTAACCTAAAAAGGCGAAAATCGATTGAAAGTTGTTGCACCATTGTCAAAGAAGCCAACGAAGGAATTAATCTGGATATAAAAGAGATATTTGATGGAGCCAAATAAAGGCTCGGCCAAACTAAAAACAAAAACGGTAACAACGTTAATCACGCTCGTTATTCTGCGTCTTAATGATCTATAATATTTAGTACCTTCTACATAACCTGTTTCTAGAAACTCTTGCTCTTTGTCATCTAAATCGAGGTTATTTATGTAAAATACTCCTGCTAATGTGCCTATCCCCGTTATAACCACCAGCAAAACATAATAATCTTTCGACATCTTCGCTGTCAAGAAGATCAAAATTAAAGTCAGACAAAATCAGACCTGCTGCATTTCGCTATCAAACATAATCCCATTCCTTGTCAGATAACAAACATTCGCAGCCAACTAATTAGTTTCGTTGTCCTTTTGATGATTTCCACAATAACTACGGGCCTAATTGTTTAAGCTCATAACCTCAAAGTATATATTGATTTTATCAACGTGTATCACATGAACACCAGAAATGGAAGCTTGTTGTAGCTTCTAGCGAGTATGCGCTATGTGCGCATCCTACAAGTGATCTGTATTCGGCCTAACAGGGAGAACACATTAAAATCGATTATAATGCATGATACACATTCTTGCCTGTACTTGTATTATAGACAATATATAATACCTTTTCGTTGGTAAAATGTTTTGGTTTATGGCTAAGAAGAGGTTTCTGCCATTTATTTGCTCACAGTTTGTACTCATACAATGAGTTTTATATCATGTCACATTTGTATTACTCTTTCATTATTTAGTATCATCGTTCATACTATTGTTTTGTATTTTATTATAGAATTAAAGTCCAGCAGTTTTACTCATCGAAGGCAAAGGTCACATGACGACTCCTGTTAGGCTTCGCGGTGGCGCTCTAATGACGCAGTTGATGACACACTGCACTGCAGGCCCTCAGGTTGTAGAAACGAATCCCAATATTACCTATGTCCGTGAGATGATTCATTCAGCAATAAAAGACTTCGTGTTATTTTCTTATGTATTAGCCATTTAGCCATATGTTCGAGACGACATTTATCAACCAATCAACCACTGAATAAATCACTCCATCAATCAGGACTTCTCTATAGCGTAACTGGTTGCGCGGTAGGCCACACACCTGCACCACCTGCGTTCAAATCCCGAATGTTTCATCTTTCACTTTACCCCATTATATTTGGCTGTTCCTTGATCAGTAACCATAAAAGTGACCATAAAAGAGCAACATTCCATTTCACATTTCAATCAATCAATCGATTAATCAATAACTCCAGCTATTGTGTTTGTCTCTGGAAATTAGCTGTGTGTGGCTACATACATCATACTCTATCGTGGCATTATATCTGTAGTTTATTGTGTTGAACTGATGATTTATAACGAAGCGAACATTAAAAAATATATATCATTGGTTTGTTAAAATAATGACGTTTATGAACAATGACCTATCAGCCAAAGTCATGCTTCAACTAATACATTATTACCAATTAGACAGAAATCTCTGAAACGAGGCAAACGTTTATGTCTTAGAATATTAACTAAAGTTTAATCTCACCTAAAGTTCGTGTGTTATATTAGGTAAATGTTCATTAAAGCTGACCACGTGGTCTATTAATGAAGTAATTGTATAATACTGAAACTATATCGTTCGCCTTGATGTAATCATCGCAAATGACAACAAATCTCATGCAAATGCCAAGATTGAAGCCGTCAGAAGGTCATTCTATTTCTTACAAGGACCAGACTCGTGTATCAACAGTTCAAACGTATATGTTACCCTTCACATCTGTAAGATGGTGGATCATCATGATATGGCATACGGTCTACAATGTGTCTACAGAGCAAACGTAACAATGCATGATGCTGGACGTTTACAGGCTAGGCCAGTTATGGTAGCTCCAGACATTAAACGATTCTTCAAAAGTACACCTCTCTTTAATATAAATAAATATGATCAAAACTGGTGAAGTAGAGGAGGGGTTATTATTTGTCCAGGTCCATTTTACTGTCCGTCTGATGTTGTAATAAGTTTGATTAGTTTTTACTTTCTTTGGACAAAACAATATCGCTTCTAGGTTATTGATAATCTATGATGAGTCGTACTTGAGGCCTAAAAGGGTAGATTTATCAAGAAACCAAATAAAACCCCAAATAAAAATGGCTTTGTAGATTCTGTGTCATTCCTGTTACTTTATTTGTCTAGTCATAACAGATCGGAGATAAACACATTACTTTTACTTTAGCCTTTTAATAGGTATAGTATATTTTAATTATCCTTTGTATTCATATCGTCAGCTGCATACTCTATTGTATTATACGTCAGTATATCTGTTTTATATATTTTATATAGAAGCCGAATAAAACCAAACAAATAAATATAATGGCTTATTGTTATTCAAGTCCACTTTGTTTGTACATTGTTAGATTGAGAATTTTAAAATATAATTAAAACAAAACAACAACAACAACAACAATAATAATAATAATAATAATAATAATAATAATAATAATAATAATAATAATAATAACATAAAGCAAAATGTTGCTCGGTATAAATACTCAATGATTTCATTTTATTGAAGGTTGCTGCTATTTCCCGTTAAAGCTGTTCCACATCAGGTGTAATAGATCAATAGGTGGCGTCCGATTTATTATTGGATGCTAGATTATCAAATATCTAGACGATGTCGTTCTATAGGAGGCTTAACGTTCAATGAACTGATGATATTATTTTATAGCTATATTAAAATAATAACAAAATAATGTAAATACGAACGAGAATTGGTGCTGGTATCCATACAATGTCTCATATTATTAAAATGTCTACGATACAGGACTTAAATAGGCGCAGTTTCTTCCAATATACACAAAAAGCTCAGGAAAAATGGATGTTTCACACCGAATTTAATTTTGTTATCGTGTATAGGTAGTCCTACCTCCATAAGGAAGGCTCCGACATACTGATTCAATTGTGAAGGCAAATAAATGGTAGGTAACACACTAATATCTACGAATAAAAAGTTTTAGTCATTTCCTTACATAAAAAATTAAGCTTAACTGTATACATGTTGCTTGAAGAATCAAAATAGTTCGGAAAAGTTACTTCGAAATTTCACTTTTCCGACTTTTATATATAAATTATTGAGGTTTTGTTTTCATCTCAGCAAACAGTTTAAAAGAATGTATAATTCTTGCAATATCTATTTGATACAAATACAGTTACTGCCATACATTATCATAGAACACAATATTGCTTATTTGATACATATTTTGTGAAGAGGTATGGGGAATATTTTTAAATGTTGATTATTTTAAAATTGAATCGGTACTGCTATAGGTGTGTTTATAACTAAAGCTTCGTGCATAATGACATCATAGGTTAATTGACTTACTTATAAATTCCATTAGAACGAAAGTCCGTCATATTTCTATGGTGCTGGGCAACAGACCAGTTTCTTTTATCGTGGGATCTTAATGTTCGATAAACGAACCTTAGGTGCGGGTTAGAACCCGGTTAACCTGCACCCGACAATTGAAACACACTGATTTTCAAAATTTTCATTTTAAAACTTTCAGAAGAGAATCTAAGATGGTTTTGTTAATTTTATTAAAAATTAAAAAGTGGTCATCAACAATTTTCATCATGCACGCAGTATATGATATTGTTTACATTAATGTTATGGGTGATATATAACTATATCGTGTGTGTGTCTCTGTGTGTGTGTATGTGAGAGAAAGAGTGTGTGTTTGTATGTACGTATATATATATATATATATATATATATATATATATATCAAGGAGTATATCAGGAATATTTAAGTTTAGTCACTCGACGTGTAAGTCATTTAAGTATAAATCATAGTTAATTTTATACTTCAATATTCTAGTGTCTCTTTTTATATTAAAAAAGCATTTGAAAATTGTACATAATTCAGGTTTATTTAATAACTAACAAAATATTTTACTAGATGGAGCTCAGTTCCTTCTTATACAGACTATTATCAGGTCAACCATAAATAAGAACTCATTTCTCACTATTGGCCTATAATTTGTTATTATCTGTTCGTATGGCAATCTTGACAGATACCGCGCATCTTCCATATAATTGCCTTAATCTAACAACAATATGTGCCATCCCCGAGTGGTATGCGGCAATTAGCCCCTTTTTCGACATCCCAAGTGTAACCGAATAAGCCGAGGTCCTTCTCGTAGACGTTTTTTAATCCCTCCAGTGACACGCTGTCGATGTTCTCATATCTCCACAGCAAATTGAACATCTTCTCTTCCGGATTCAGCAAGCTAGTCTTCATCTGCTCCAGATACGGAGCAGAATTAGTCAGCCACTTCGGCGGGTGTAAGTACGATGATAGGACGCGGTAATCCTTGGCCAACGTCTCCAGCCGCAGGACGAAGTCGTATTCTATGGTACACGGATCACAATGTTCAAACATCGTCTTCCAATGACGGTCTCGGAATCCGGCGTTGTACTGGCTGCTGATGACGCCGACGAACTCTTCGAACGAGAGAGTCTGCTCATTGGGATCGAATGATGTCTCCTTGCCCTTCACATCGGAGAAATATTTATTAATTTGACGTACGTTTTTGGCGAGCAATTCTACTACCATCTCTCGGTGTGTCGGTAGCAACTTACTGTCGAACACTGATAATAACCTACGAGAAGATGTTGTCAAAGAAGATATGTTAGCACAGAGTTTCCATATTATTCCTACGCTAGAGAAATATGATTATGGGATATATATATATATATATATATATATATATATATATATATATATAGGGCTAGAAATAAGAGCCGGCCCGGGTCCCCGGGGCCGATACTTCTTGACCTGAGCGTGCATCTTTCTATAGTTGCCGGCCCGGTGGTCCTGCTGATATTCAATAAATAAAACGGTTTAAATTTTTTAATTTTCAACATGTTTTTCCTTGCAAGTGAAGGCGGAAGTGAAGTTGAATCTCTTCATATGTCCGTGGAAGTCGTTGTGTTTATGTTTTACACATGCTTCTGTTGACAGCTAAAGCATTGGTACGACGGTGGTGATTGGCCAAATATCAATAGAATCTCCTCTTTCAACCAACCAGCAATCTTTTTACAGACGTGGCTTTGGTAGTTACTTGGGAAATTTAAATCTCACACTCCTGCACATCTTATTGGAATTAATATATATATATATATATATATATATATATAATATATATATGAGAATAAAGATAAATAGATAGATAGATAGATATATAAATAGATAGATAGATAGATAGATAGATAGATAGATAGATAGATAGATAGAGACATTTATATAATTCAAAATTCTTAAATTCTTCTAAAACAGAGTAAAAATAAAAAACTCTGGTCTTAACTGTAGAATGCAGAGTATTTTGTTGTCAAACGCCCTTTAATAACACTGGGAACTGATAAAATAAATAAAATAGACAGGAAAGATGATTTGTGGAACGTTATGTACCTGTACTAGGAATATTTACGTAGGAAAAACCAACGGTGCACTGTTTTATGTTGACTGACAGGTATTTTATTAAATAATTTGTATATGCAGTTAGATGATGATAAAAGCTAAAATAATTGGCTTAACAGTTCACTTATAGCTCAAAGAGCTTGTACGTAAAATACTGATAAAGGTGCTGTGGAGTTTGCAGATTTACGAAATATCAAAATAATTACTGTAATTATAAAGAAATCTTGTTTTATTGCAACTTTCTCAATATAATTATTCAATTTGTATGTTGTTGTTATTGTTGTTTCGTCGTACTACACGTCGTTGTTGATATAAAATAAATAGCCTTATCAATGTATGGTCTGATGTACCCGAAAGGATAATTTATTTATCAGTTACATATCACGTGTATCGGTGTGTGAATTACTTACTTAACGTACAATGGCAATTGTTACCTATATATCCACACCTAGACAAACTTACCTGTCATACGGATGACGGACAACGATCATCTTCTTATATTTTTCCATCACTTGTTGCTGTAGCGAAGGTGGCATATTTGCCAGTATACTGATGCCAGGAATACGAGGAAAGTCCATGCCAGACACGTAAGAAGCATTACGTGTGAGGAGAGCGCCGAGAATTGTTCTAATAGTCCGAGAACCTACCTTTGGTATAAGACAATAAGCTAATTTATGCCAATGGTCTATTACTATATGTTTAAGATATGGAGGCTTTGACGGCCTGGTGACGTTCATTCTGCTGCAGGCCTCTTTTATATAACGACGTCGAATGTCTTGAGGACATACTGAAAGTAAGTTGTCATATATTAGTTGAGATTTGTTTGTTTGTATGTGAGGAGGGGGGGAGATAATGGTTAGATCTCTCTCTCTCTCTCTCTCTCTCTCTCTCTCTGTCTGTCTGTGTGTGTGTGTGCGGGTGTGTGTGGCTATTTTCCGAAATCTGGTATATTTATCAAAACATGATTTAATGTAACAAATGTAAACAGTGTATGTAAACAATATGTATAAACAATATACATCAACAATTCACGGGCACCGTAGAATTGTCAGTTGTGAGAATATTCATGATGGGATCAGAGCGAATCTAGGTAACACAATACCTGTTAGGAATCCAATTTTCAAAGGTCCTCGGCTAAATTCACTTAGCCGGTACATTCCTATAAGAAGTAGCCCTACTGCTATTATTGCTAGTATAGAGTACGTCAATTTCGTCATCTTTCGTTTCGGCAAGACTCCAGTAAAAGCACATAAACATCTGTAACACGTCAACGAAGCGCTTGACATAGTTCCGAGTCGTAAACAGGCGGGCGATTTAAGAAGACACTTGAAATTGCTCACCTTGTCCTGCATCCATCGATAAACGGACGGCTATTATAGGTCAATATCGATTTTATTAAAATGTCACAAAGTACCCAGTACAATTATAGCATCAGTATCATGTTACCGTTTGTAATTATTGGAGTCTGAGAGAATTAGCTGCTAAGTGAAATTAATCTTGATTCCTGTGTGTACGTTTGTACACCGACTTCTCTGTAGAAATGTTACTCGAACGCCTGTAGTGTATGTCGTCTGTCCAGCCTCGGCGTTGCCAACACCCGGAATATACCACTGATGAGCGACCCCTTGGAGGAAACATCACACAAAGGTAGGTATTAGTCGGATTCAAATGCATTACTTGGAAGTTTGTGGTGCTGTGCACTATCCAGTTCATTCCGGAGCACACAGATAACTTATGGCAGGAATTGTGCCTTCAGGGGCTGTCATGGAAACTTCGATCCCGATCCCCATCAATTTATCGATGTATTTATATCCAGCTTACGTCTCAGCGTGGTTCATTTCAATTCAACGACCACGTTCATTGGCGAGTACTGTTTATGTTTGCGTTTGTGTATTCATTTGTAATGTCTAAGCAGATGAAATCATTGTCCAGCCGCTATCAATGCAGTAAGATGGAGCTAAGATTCGTTGATAGGAATTATTTTCAGAGTGTTAACGTTCCCGGCGAGTCTTTAGTATCCCAAAATAATTCAATCAGACGACTATGGACAATGAAGACTAATTTAAATACAAACTTTACCTGAATCATTCTCACTACCGTACCCATCAAACAAACAAAACAAACAAACAAACAAACAAAACAAATAGAACTATAGTAAACTAAACTACATTGATGATACCAGCTGTTACGTATCTAACAAGAATATTATAGATCTCTCTCTCAAATTCCACGTATAAATTCTTATTAACAAAACGACATGCCATAATCCAGATCCAAGTATGTGCACTTTGAATTACCTAAACATGAAAATATCACCTCATGCAAGCCAATGGTTTATAATTGGTGATATTTTTTTCAGATTTGAAAAAGTAAAATACAGCATATTGGAATAACTTTTACCAACAGGCATTTATATGTAGTATTTAGAAGCATGTAGGTGCATGGAGAACCATATAGATATTTATTTGTATACCTATAATGGTGATGATGATGATGATGATGATTGATGGTTACGGCCACTTTTGTGCACTCGGTAGGCTGAATGGGTAGAGCGACCTCCAAAGGTAATGAAGCGAAGTCAAAGATGAAACACCCTTCAGATATGCCCACGCCAAGATTCGAACTCAGGTGGTAGTGATCTGTGGTCCAATGCGCTACCAATTATATACTTATAATGATGGGTTATTTCAGTTGATCATTATATATCTTTTTTTAAATTACTTTGCTCTCTACATATGTGACATCAAGCAGTAGCGTGATTTATAGCGATGTTCTGGTTGTTCTGTTGAAAACGTGGCGTAACTGGCTTGAACAGAAGCTAGGTACAAATATTTGATGAAGCGAAACAACTTGCGGTGAATCTTAATCCGGATCCTTCAGAAATACTAATGCCATGTAAAGCTATCAGCGTATCGAGCAAATGCAGTAGACAACACCGATGTACGGACACACTACAGAGTAGTATCCTGCCAATGCTGGATACAATCATTCAAGACATCACTGGTCGGTTTGGTGATCGTCAACGTAAGACAATCGATCTGTTCAAAGTTGGTAGATCTTGGTGGGATGTAATTATTCCTATTGTAGAACGATATGCAGCCTTTCTTGATCCGACGTCTGTGGACCGTGGCCAATATGAGAGCTGCAGTTGCAGAAATGGACAAGAGTAGATTTTGCTAAAATCATGACGGCACTTGCATCTCTTGAACAATGTTCAAATCTGAACTATCAACACATACTCGTGTTGATGAAAATCTTGGCCACTTTTACGGTGTCTACATCTCAGACTAAATGATGGGGGTTTTTTTTGTTCCAAAGTGGAAAAGACATTGATGACAATTTAGTTATATATATATATATATATATATATATATATATATAAAGTTTCTCTTCTTTTATATATTTATACATTCAGTACGATGCATGTACACACACACACACACACACACACACACAATTCGTTTCTAATAATGCAATCAGTGCATATATATATATATATATATATATATATATATATATATATATATATATATATATTGATAACCCAGCATCTGAGTAATATCACAACAAAAGTATTTAATACGCATGGTTATATTTACTAATGCACACAAAGTGGATAGTTTACTAAGCAAATCTACTGTTTTTCACCATATGAAGTCTAATTTTCGACACCCCCCTAGATACGTTCATACTGAATGAGTGCCCACCTCAAGAAATTCCTGGATCCGCCCCATATACATCACCTAGTGGAAGATAATGATTTACATTTCACCATTATGATAAATGGGGACAAATGCCTGTCAATACGGTGCCTATCTTTATGCGAGATGTACAGCAATGGAACCTGTTGAATAGACCAGATCCCGAAACAAAGCTTTTCTTTTTCAGCGCCAGTAACAACTCGTAGACTGTTCTCTCTCTCTCTCTCTCTCTCTCTGAACGATTCAATTACAACGCACTGCACAAATTAGGGCCACGTAAACAGTCTATACATTATAGATGGCATGTTGCCTAGTTTAGAAGACCCAACAACGAAAGCATTTGGCCAATAAACGTCTTTTTTAAGGAAGAGCAGATCATTAATCCAATGATCGAGAATCTGGTATTCAGTGAACCTCAAATTAGCTTTATTATAGCGAACCGATCACAGATCGATAAAGTGGTGCGAGATCGATAACCTGACCGACGTTGGTAAACACTTTCCTTATTTATCACAGCAAGCGACTGGTTTTTCTTTAATTTCGTTCGTGATAAAGACAGTCAGAGTTTCCACTTACTGCGTGTTGTCACTGGAATGTCGCCGTGTGGTAAACAGGCTTACTCGTGTCATAATTAAAATGTAGTAAATCATCTGGTTATGAGGCAATATTCGTTGTATTTAGCGTCGAATTGGACCATTAATTTATTCTGTAGTACCATTCTGCCGGCTGTGATGCATCTATCTTTATACTTAGATAAATATTGACAAGACGAAGTTCAGCTACCAGTCAGGTGTGTGTCTTTAAGGAATGGCTACTCAGGTGTCTGTTATTGGTAGCCAATGACAGTGTTAGGGAGCAGCTTAGACCACTATAATCTTGCAGGACTACGCATTGTCATATTTATTTTTGGATAAATGTATAGGTCTGTTGCTTGGGTGAAGAAGCATCGAGATATAAACAACAGTCAGGTAAAGTGTGTATGGTATCATTGAAGATGTCGGTTAATTTTGTATCAGTTGTTATTGTGTGTGTGTGTGTGTGTGTGTGTTATACACGCAGGTCGACTTTAACCCACCTCAATACAGCAATTCACCCACGACCGCGTTATATATACCGTAATCACGGTAATGCCCCTTTAAATTGGACTATGCGTTGTGGTTACTCGCCCGAATGCCCTAGTGGCTTTTACCAAACGGGAACCATGTCACATCACATGTTGCAATCAGAATATAGATATCGCGATTTGCGATTGAATTGCATTTTTATAGAGCATATATGACAGACAGAAGCGTTGATAGAGACTACTTGCCTGTGGGAATTATGGTAATTTGTTTTCTTGTGTCTGTGTGATGAAAAAAGGTGTTGCATCAAAAAGTCAAGCTCCGGTTGTTTTATTGTTGTTTTCATGGTTTTTACCAATCGGTTTCTTTTGCTAAGACTAGATACCTTTGAGCAGAATAATGAATCAGTGAATCCCAGGGAAGACATTTTTTATATTCACACGGGGGAGCCACGTTACAACAAGCGTGTAAACGATCATTATTAGACACAATGCAGCCCAAGAGAGACGACGGTAGTCACTAGACACGGCTATAGATAGATAGATAGATAGATAGATAGATGTAATTTATTTAAATTCGGTACAAATA
>JAODUP010000004.1:1270000-1320000 GCA_025642065.1 Paralvinella palmiformis
TGGTTATTATTTTTAACAAATATGTAAAACTCTTCACGACATGATCATGAATATTTCATTGCTGAATGCTAGATGTTAATCTTATTTCATCATCTGTCTGAAAGATATTTTTTACATTTCATTTTTACACATTTATAAGAATAAATCATACAGCCTTTTGAAAAACAAGCTCTTTTCTCAGATCAGGTTATTACTTACATTTAGGAGGATTAAGTTAATATTGAGAAATTATTTAATATGTAAATATTATATAAATATTTAACAGCTGCAATTGGCCTTGGATTTCAAGATAAACTTAACTAAATTAGCTACAACTTAGGCCTGTTTATGTTATATGCGTAATTATGTTGAGGCGAAAGGATCATTAAAAATGGAATTAAAAATGTGTTTTCTGATGATTAAACTTTCCAGGAGATGACATTTCAGATAACCTTCAGGGGAAAGTTTCTTCCTTGTGGATATGCAACCATATTAAATGGCCCAGTATTTTACCGAATTTGAAAAGGATCATTAAAACATCAAAAGGTGTAAAATATTTTGACTGCGAACATCCTAAGACCCGATGAACAAGGAATAGACAATAACAGACTGATAACATTTAAGAAACAAACTTAGCAATATAGTGAGATTTAAAAATATATCCCTAAATTAATTATGGTTATAAAGACATAAATCCTTATACCTTAAAATAGGGCTCTTGCAGTGCTCAATATAGTCATAGATTTTGATTTGAAAACTACTATTGTCCTCAACACCTGAAGACCAAAGATTAATTTGACTTAAAATGAGTCGAACTCGGTAAGTTAATTAAAGTAGAGTGTCAAATAAACATCAAGCAATATCGTAGTAGCATTGTGTCTTGTAGCAAATCATCTGCCCTGGTTTATCACATAAATTCCAGTCATCCGGAAAACTCAGGTCATCCAGTCAGATACTATTGCAGGTGCCAATGTTTCGGCTCAAGTCATATGGTGATTGTGTATTTAGTGTTGCAGCCCCCACTTTGTGGAATAGGTTGCGGGCAAATATTAGAAATGGGTCGTCTCTTGAAATATTTTAATCTGTTCTATAACACACCGTTGCTTTCACAGATAAATAATTATTATCTTTTAAATCACTTACAGGGTTTTTACAGATATATTATTTGGGATATTATTATATTACATATTATTTGTACAGCGCCTTTGAATGGCTCCTACTAGTAAGGGCGCTTTATTAAATATACATTATTATTATTATTACATTTTTCTTGTCTAAAATACCAATATAACAGTGTAGTTATTAGTTAGGTTTAATTTGTTTGTGTCTAGGTTAGAGTGTGTCTAGGTTAGAGTGTGTCTAGGAGAATTCAGTTTACTGTGACAAGTGATGAAAATTGTGATAAACATCTTAATAATAAGTTCGATATACTGATATTTTTTCAATGCGCCGCTTAGGGTCCTTTATACTTTGAAGTGATGCGTAAAGATGGAGATATTGACATGAAGTTGATCAATCTGGTATTTGCCAAAGATATAGATCTCAAAGCTCGAGATGAGGTAAGTAAGGTATTCAAACCTGATGTAAACTTGAAATGCTAACAATGGTAACAGTATAAGGCAGAACTATAAATAAATTATTCAGAGTAAAAACAATATATATATATATATATATATATATATATATATATATATATGCATGACAAAAGGAAGTGAATCAGAACCAAGTTATTGAGATTTGGCAATGATCCACTTCATTTTTGTTGTTTTCTCTATTTAATCAGTGACACCAGTTCATAGAATGAAATGTTTGTTTTGCATCATCTTCCATTCAGAGAGGTCGCTCGGCTCTTGTCTATTGTATAGACAGAAGAGATGAAGAAGTTACTATAGAGATAATTAACATGTTGTTGGAGAAAGGAATAAATGTAGCAATGAGAGATAATGTAAGTGTGTGTGTGTGCGCGCGCGTCCGTATTTTTCTTTGATCGATGTAAATTCTAGATTTATAAGTGCACATAGAATAATAGAATCCTACATACCCTTTATTGATAACCCTATCTAAATGTGCCCTAATGACCTAACAAACAATAATTAAACACCTTTTTCTACAGACTGGCTGTACAGCTCGTGATGTGGCATTGTTTGCTAGAAGACACGATATTGTTGCTGCCATTGATCAGGTAAGCTCAGGTATCATTTAATTTTAATTAGACGGATACATATGTGTATATGCATATGCTTGCATCCACACTCACCATATTTTGTCTGTTCATACACAAAAGTATTAACAGGATTCTATAGACAGGATTCAGCTCCAAATTATAATTAGGGATAATCATGTTCTTTACTGATTTTCTTTGTTTATTATCTCACATTCATTTATAATACAAAAATCAACTTTTCCCTATGAATGGCAGTATGTATCTCCCTGTATGATATGTATGTATATCCCTATATGGTACGTATGTATATTCCCATATGGTATGTATGTATATCCCCATATTGTATGTATGTATATCCCTGCATGGTATGTATGTATATTCCCATATGGTATGTATGTATATCCCCATATGGTATGTATGTATATCCCTGCATGGTATGTATGTATATTTCCATATGGTATGTATGTATATTCCCATATGGTAGGTATATTTTAACTGTAATGTTCCACCTTCACTTCTATTGACAATTTAGTATGTTTATTTTTATATAAAAATTTTCATTTCCAGTGAATGACCAATTAGCTACTGCATTTTTATCTTATATGCCATGAATGAATTAACAAATGAATCATACACACATGTGCATGTACATACATGCACACATTTCATACTTGTAAAAAACACAGTTTCATCATTGTGAAGTAACTGTTAATCAGTTTATTATATAGGACATATATTTTAACTGTTAATTTTTATCAACATTACAGTTATAAGGTTTACTCCATCTTTGTCTCTTTTACAATGTGTAATAATTTACAAAATGTATTTGCAATAATTTATAATATGCATGTGTAATAATAATTTACAATATGTATGTGTAATAATTACCCAAATATTAATTAGTCTAGTTTATTTGTTGTCACAGCAAATCGTAGATAAGATTCGTTCATCAGATTTCAGCAGCTTACATCAGTTAGCAATGGAGAACTACAGAGACATTTTCATCAATTACCTGGTAAGTAATGAAAACTTAAACTGATTATGAATACAGCTGATAATTGATTAAAAAGATATGGGGTATAAAATGTGTTAGGATAACATTCTTGAGACAACATCAACTGACCTTTTGAATTTGACCTTTAAGCCCGGTTCCACTTAGGGTGTAATTAAATACTGTTTCGGGTTATCAAATAAGACATTGGCCTTTTATAGCAGCTTTGGCTTTATTATGTTTGAGAAACTAGTAAATTGCATGATTTGATTTTATTATGATTTAATTATGTACAACAAATTATTGTGTGAGGCGTTAAATTTAGCTAGAGTTCCTAAAATATATATCCCATATTGGATCTGATCTTTGACCCCTTCAGTCTTTAGCCCACTTTGACCCATTATTGTGACTTTGGTGATTGTGAGTATGAATTAAACAAAATAAAAGCGCACACTTTAATCGCAAATTTTATTATTGTTTAAACTGGATGGCCTTTTTTGTAACTATTCTCTTTATTCTTTGTCATGAATAATTGCAATTATGATGATCCCTTGATCAGAAAGATGAATGGGAACAGACATGAGTGTATAATAACATAAGGGGAGATTCTTAATTAGTTCCAGTGAGTGTGTCCTTAATTACAATTGATATACGAACAATGAAACACTAGTTATATTGAATATATTTAGCGCATTAAAATTATATTGTAAAAGAGATTTACCAATTTATGTAATATCTTTTTTTAAATTAATCACAGACCTATTTATTTATCGTAATCATTTTTATGAACCATAGCAAATTAAAAATATAACACAACAAAATAATTTATGTGGCAAAGACCAAAAGGACAAAAGATCGAAGGGGGGGGGGGTGGAGTAAAGACCTGGACCCATACCGTATATAATCGCGTATAAGTCACACTTATTATACTCCAATATCGACGACAAAATCGAGTGTGTCTTATACGCGGGTCAGACTAAAATGGAAGGTAATATTTGGCATAATAGAGTCTATAGGGGGAAATATAATAATATTGTTTTTCAACCTTAATAGTGAATATATTAACAATAAACAAATTTATTAGGTGTATTTTCTCTGTTGTCTTTAAAATCCAAACTTAATCATGATAACCCCCATGATTATTTAATCCGATGCTCTAATTAGTGACGTGATGAAAAACTGTGACAAACTTAGAACAAGGTGCGTTTTATACGCGAATGTATGCGGTACCTGATAGTATTAAAAATTAAGTTTATGGAATGCACTATATTTTTAGTAGTATTTACTGAACTGTAATTGGACAAACTGAATGGACTTCGGTGTTATCTTAAGACGCGCGCGGGCGCACACACACTGAATTTTTTCTCTACAGGACAGATGCACAAATAATTAATTTAGTATAAAGTATTTCAGTAGTTTACCTTATTTCTGGATTATAATAGCATGTCCCTGTCTGGATACATCCTCAGTATCTTACACACCAATTGGTGATTATATTCAGCATACACTGTGATTAAATAAAATATCATAACATTTATTTTTATATCTAAAGAATGTTTTCGAAAATTTGATCTTATTTTTTTAAATAATAAAATGACATTAAATTAATTGTAAGGATTTTATCATTAAACAGGGACGTGATACTTGGATATTTGCTGCTGGTAATGATACAGATGACATCAGAGATTATCTGAAAGAAATTCTAGATTACTGGGTTAGTATAATAATGATTTTCTATCTATAAACTAATGATAAGAAATATAATAAAAACGATAGTTATAATACTGATTATAATAACTACAGTATTTCCTGATTTTTTATATGAATAAATTCCTTTTTGTGATTCTTAATTAGACAAGATATGAAATATGGCATTTAATTTAAACTTGTGCCAGAATGTTTATAATAATAATAGCATCTCTCATGTGAGCTGAAGAAATTGATTTTTGGTAAACGTTTCTGCAGATCTTATGGTACATTGTATTGCATTCAAACTACTCTGCTATGATTTAAGATTTGGAGATCATTTTCAACTATCACACATTTAGTTGGTAGTCAGAGAACATGTGTCAAACTATTTACAGCATCGAACATATAGTGATGACTCAGAGAAATATACAATCAAAGGAATATGTAACGTTATTTATAAGTTTCTCTTTGTTCTCTCTAGAAAATTGTGGAATCTTTACATCAACATATAATTTCTGGTGATAAGGACGAAGTGTGTAAGATACTGAAGACGTATCCGGACAGGGACATGTTATTAAGATCCAGAGATAAGGTAAACTGTTGAAATACTTTCTACTAAACTTATTACTTGTGCATCTATATCCAGTACAAGGGGAGATTTCAAGATATATATATATATATATGTATGTGTGTGTGTCCTAAGAGCACACCTATATTTAAAAACAAATTAATACTGATGGGCTCTGTCAGAAAGATGTTTAATCTTTCACTTCACCTCATTACCTTTAGAGGTCACATTAAATTTTTCAACCTGCTAGCCCAAGATCTAACACCATCCTCTATGATGAAATTGATGTAATTCTGACTTAAACGACTGTGCATGGTCAATTCTTTATTAATTAATATTTTCCCAAATTACTGTGTACTTAAAGGGACGTGCAGTTCACCATCAGAAAATATTTTAAAATATGTAATGCTTAGAACAGTAACCCAAAATTCCACAATAATAATCACGAAATATACCTGATATCATAGATATAGGGAAATAATCCAAAATTACTGGAGGGCCGCCATTACGGCTGCACCTGAAGCCAGATTCGAAGGCGGGAAGGAGCAAACTGAAATGCTCTGACGTCACATCGGCGATCTCTATACTGACGCGGATTATAGTTTCTCTTGAGCGTTAATATCTGAGCCATTTTGAATCATCTTCTTCTTGTCAAGTTCCTTCGGGCTCAAACTGATATGGTTGTATATCATTCATGACGTAATTTTAACAAGATAATGTCGTTTAGTTCTGGAATAATTCTTTGCTCACACTTGTTTACATGTTTTATATGGGCTCTACAGTCTTCATGCCAACCGGATGCGATGAAGTGACGTCAGCATTCAAGAGCTTCCGGTCTCTGTCTAGCTTCAAAATGGCATCGCCCACAGGCCAATAAAAGTCGATTAATCATCACATTGAACTGGATCATTTAATATATGGGTGATCATTTACACATTTTGACATTATTTAAGATATTTGTGAGTATAGCTGTGTATTAGTTCTCAAACTTGTTTCTGAGGGTGGACTATCCCTTTAAATCTGATGCACCCTACTGCAATTGTGGTTATTGATAGTCAAAAGGCTGACCAAATGGCAATAGTTTTTCCTAATTGTAATGGAGAACCTTAAATTACTATTCATCCCTAATACTGCCTTTTCTTTGTGTAGTCTACTGGCTTCCACATAACATTTTCAATTGTTCTAATCAACCGTTTATTATGGAAACTGTCACTTATGGAATATTTCAATGGTTTCAATGTTTACAGTTCTATGACTTCTTTTACATGTGTAACATGTGTGGGGTGTTATGTGCGAAAGAGGCTGCGTTTACACATCACCAGCATACGCCACAGTCATACCATATAAATTAACTATAACTAACCAAGTTATGAATATGTGTAGCTATGCCTATGTTTAATAAATTAGACTAATGCCTAAACAAATGTATACAATATCCATGAGACAGAACCATATAACTTACACCACATACATTTCAAGATATAATACATAAAAGTGAATGATACCTACTCTAGAAGTAGGTTTTAAATGCCGGTAGATCTAATAGACCTTGCCAACTAATTTTCGCGGGCTTTTACGCTTCGGGTCACCGCCCAGAGTAGCGGAAGCGGAGTTTCGTGGTTTTCAATGTAGGCCGGATTCTACTGCGTAATACAATTGGATTTCAGATAGGAAAATACTCCTAGTGATAGATTAGGTTCTTGTTGTTCAGCGTATTCCATTATTATACGTTGTTATTGTGAAAACATTAGAGTAAATACTTCTTTATCGGAGTTCCCTATTATCGGTTATCTTTTGAAAATTGAAATGGTGACAGACATGGTTTGTTTACATTTTAAAATCAACTCATAGATCGCGTTAATTTACGAGAAATAATACCCAAATGCAATATATCAATGCCGGATTATTGCTCTATCAATCAATATCTTTGTCTAACACAATATGTCTCCGATTTGATGAGTATTCTCGATCCAAATAGCACATCCGTTTCTTTATAAGAATCATTGAAGATATCTCTGAATTGTTCTGGTAAAATGATAGTATTACAACTGCCTTGTCCATTTTCGATATTATTATGAATGGCCAAAGATGTGTATTGAAGAAACTTTATGGGAAAACCACCGCCTATACATAAACTTTCGTTTGTACACGGGAAATATCTTCTGCGCACTACCATACATAACTTCCAATTTAATCTATTTTGTTTACTAAATCAGTCTTCTTTGAATAGAAATATACTAAATATCACCTTATCTTTCATTTTCCTTTACTGACTGCTGGAATCGTGAGTATTATCACCGGCAATGATCGTTAAAATATCTCGCGCACACACTGAAAAGGAACGGGGATCCAGACTCTGCGATTAACACGACCCGATTGTAGTAGTTCTAAATCCTGCCGCAAGATGTCACTCACTTAATTGGCAAGATTATATATATATAAGCTAAATGTAATTGTAAGTCAGATTTGGAACGCTGGTGGACAAGTGTAGCTATGAAGGTGTCTTGCCACTGTCCCATAATACATAGTAGTGAGGTTCTGTGCGTGTGTGTATGACCTTCATCCGACAACGCAGACATCAAAAAGGAAAACAAATATATATATATATATATATATATATATATATTAAGAGCTTTAACAGGATCCAAATTACAGAACATTACAGAAAATAACAGGGCAGGCAAGAAATAGTGGTAAGTTGTACTTTTCTCAAGCCTGACTAGCCTGAGGAAAACAATCCGGACAAAAAGAGTTGCTGCAGGTTACTTGGCTTTGATAAGAACTAAAATATTTGCCTCATAACATTTTTGAATTTTGAATGAGACAAGTTCTGAGGCACTGTATGAAACCATTTGTTCCATATTTTGGGAATAGCATACAGCAGCAATTTGGCAAAATTGGTTTGTGCCTGGTTTCATACAAAAGATCTGATTGCTTAGTTGCTCGTGAGTTAGGAATGTCATGGTTAAATCTGAACATTTGCTCAAATGAGTAAGGAAGATATTTTGTGATGAAGTCAAATACAAATAATTTTGCATTATTGATGGTCCGAATTGAATATTTTTGAAGTAAGCTGTACGGTGTAATATTTTGACATTACAATTTCCCCATGCCAATATTCCATAACATATATGAGAATGTACCAGTGAAAACTACAGAGCTCTCAAGCAGTCCTTTGGTAATATTTTTTACTTGTTTGATTGAGAACAAGGCGCTGGATATTCGCTTGTTAACATGGGCGATATGATATTTCCAACTAAGATTTACATCTATGAAGATGCCCAAGAATTTTACTGATTTTTCTTCGCAATCGTTCTCTATTCGTTTTAATATATTATTATTGATTGCAACGTTTAGCCTTGTGAAATTGCATTGTTGTTGATGGAGTCTAATAACGATATCTTTAGTTTTTGTTGGATTTAGAGATAATCTCTTTGCGCAAAACCAATGGAACAATTTGTTAACTGTTTCATTTGCCTCCAGAAATAACGCTTGTAAGTTGGAGTTCGACATACACAGTGTGGTGTCAGCAGCAAATGAAAATATATTACCATTACACGAATTTGGTATATCATTTACATAAATGAGATACAACAAAGGACCGAGAATAAAGCCTTGAGGGACACCACATTGCATATTGAGAAGGCTGGAGCTATGACAATCAATATCTACAAATTGAATTATATTTGCTAATTAACTTCTAAACCAATTATTAGCATTTCCATGTATTGCATAAGTGCTTATTTTATTTTAAAGTATTTCATGGCTGATGACGTCAAAAGCTTTGGACAGATCACAAAAGATAGCCAGAGTAATTTCGGGTCTTGGCTTATTATTAGATTCGGCACAGTAATTTAGAAGCTGAATGATTGGGTGTATAGTTGAATGCTTGTGGCGAAAGTTATATTGGTGCTTGAATAAAATGGATTCCCAAAATTACACTAATTTTTTGTACACAATATTTGCTAATATTTTGGAAATGTCTGTTAGTTTTGGAGAAGACTTTTGTCAGAGGATTTGTAAATGCGAATAACCTTCGAGATTTTCAGGTCCCGTGGAACAATACCAGTAACAAACGATCTATTTATTATGTGAGTAATGGGTTGCAAAATATTAGAAATAGTTTCCTTTAACAAGTTTGTGGAGATGCCATCATAACCCTGGCTTAGTTTCGGTTTCAAATTATAGGTAGTTATAAGAACGTCAGATGGCGCCACTCGGTCAAGAAACATGTTGCGTAATGTCAGTAATTAAGGTTCCATTTATTAAACATTTTGATGAAAGCTTGTTTTGTTATTGAGTTTGCCCATAGCCTTTCTTAGGATAGACCAAATTTTTCGTACATTTTGTTTATTTTCCTCAAGGGCGTTTCAAAAAGGGCGTTTCAACCTATTAAACATGCTTTTATACTCTTTATATGCTGCAATGTTGTCAGCAGTAGGTTTTTAAAACTTTTTGACAAAACGTTTAGCTTTTTGTTTGGACGAAATTAAAATACCTCTTGTAACCCATGACTCCCTTTTCAATACTTTATCATTAATTTTACATGTGCGAAGATGGAAACAAGTTTCAAATGCGTCTTTGTACAGTTTAATGAATTCACCATATGCTTCATTTGGGCACAACGTGACTAAGACATTTGTGAAGTCCATATTCTCTAAGTACTCTTTAAATTTAAAATGTTTGGTTTTCTATGCCTGTGAAATATAAAATGTACCAAAATGATCAGCTAGATCTGTTATTATAATTCCTTATTTTCCAGCTGTTGTTATGTTGTTTGTGTAAATATGATCAATTAGTGCTCCAGATGTGCTAGTTATTCTCGTAGGTTTGGTAATTGTTGGTAGAAAACCATTTTTAAATCAGTTATCTAGGTAATTGCTTGCCTTAAGATGAATCTCAAATTGTAATAGGCCAATATTCATATCGCCCATAATAACACACTGTTTGTGTTCTTTATTGACAGTGTCCATTATATCAAAAAGAGTACTCGAAAAAATGTCCATGTCAGCTCTGGCAGAATTTGGTCTATATTTGGTTTCTTTAGACTGCGATATAACTTCTACATATAAAATTCGAAAACATGCGTTATAAAAACACTGATGTCGTCGCGTATCTTAAAATTTATGTTGTCTTTGAGAACAAGACCTACACCGCTCCTCGGCCCATCACCCCGACATCGAGCAATAATATCATGATATCCATTCAGAGATAATCGCGTATCACCTAAAGTTTGATAGTTTTCGCTGATGTCAATACAATCAAATGAAAAAGAATTACTATTTAATTGACACATAAGGTCGAAAAAGAGTCCCAATTAGAAAGAAGTCCTCTACAATTTATGTGAAAATATGATAAGCTGTTGTGCATATGCTGATGAACGTTAGAAAATTATTTTGGTTCAAAATAGTAGTATCTAATGTGGCTATATTGGAATGGGGAATCAGTGTAATCATTGTCTTCTGTGGTGGCCTCATATAAATATATTAATTCATGTGTGACGGTGTCTGGCATGATTTGGTCAAATGAAGTCCCGTTTGTCACGTGTATCTTATCACATTCCTTGAATCGCTTGTTGAGTCCGAGATACCAGCAGAAAACGGTCGATACACACACACACAGAATTGTCACAAAGTGGGAAAAACATACAAATAACATACAAAAAGACAATATAAATGTACATGGCAATATATATAAATATATACAGGGATAGATTTAGAGGTGGATATGGATATATACTTAGATGAACGAAGAAACTCCGTAATTTCATACCGTTCCGTTGAAAAATAATTGATAGTTTGCAGAAGAAAAAAAGTACCGTCAGCGATATAGTTTGTCGATCCAAAAATGTATAAATTAAACAACGCGGAAAGCCATGACGTATGTTGTTTACATCGTGGTGTGACAGCACTGAACCGTGACCGTCAGCGATGTAGTTTGTCGACCCAAAATCAGTAAATTAAACAACGCGGAAAGCTATGAGCTATTGTGTTTACATCTAGGTGTGGTAGCACTGAACCGTGACTTTGGCTCGCTGACGGATTTTTGTACAGCTGATTCGTAGTTAATAGTGAGAGTGAAAAATATGGATAACATTGATGCTAGATCTTTGGTTTCTTACAATGTGTTCTCAACTAACAAGCAGATGATATAATGATATATATTTATATTCAAAGACAATATCTTTTATCAAACTTCTATTTTTGTTCAATGGTCACCCTAGCGAGTCAGTTCTGGAGTTAGTTATTTACAGTATGTGTACGTTGTTCCTTCCTAACCTCGTCATCCACATCAAACCAAAATACATTCAAAATGTCAAAATAATTTAAATTCTGCTTATTTTTAAACCTTAAAACTAACAGTACTTAATTATAATCATAATTAATTAGTATAGAATTTATTTTAATATGGTTATCATAATTTATCCTCTTCACACAGGGTGGTAGAGGACCTTTACTTCTGGCAGTATTGTTCAACAGATATGAAATAGCATCTCATATTCACAACATGGACAATACTCTGGCAGCAGAAGAACTGGACAATGTAAGTGTGATGTTTGTAGATTGTCATCAAGTATATTATTAATAAATCACAGATACAATCTTGACCATCTGGTTTATTCTCTAAACTCTTTCCGGTCCGTTACCATTCTAAATACCAACATTAAGTCCTCGATATAGTTAATTGTGGACTGACAACATTACAGTAAGGTTATATATGTTATAATCAAAGTAATTGAGGAATGAATGATAATTTGTCCTCATTTTACAAACTGACACATTATACATCAATATGTGTGTGTATGTGTGCATTCGTGAGGATGTATGTGTGTTATTAACAAGAAACATTCCCATACTGAAGTCATGCAACATCACTATATATATGAGTATCGGAGCATGCATGTTCCATCCCAAAACTTTAAAATTAGTTGTCATACTATGTATTCTGGTGCCTTTTGTCGACCACTTTTAGAGCATCAAATGCAATATCACAGCAATACTTTATTAATTTTAAGTTACACCTACTATATCTATATATAGAAAGTTACACACACAATATATATATATATATATATATGTGTGTGTGTGTGTGTGTGTGTGTGTTTTGTTAGAAACATATATATTTTAATCTATGCTTTAGAGCTTGATCCCGAACTAGAAGTACATTTTGTAAGTACAGAAGTAATAGTGGGCTTCAAATTCCACGCGTAGACATTCCTGAAGCATGTGAAGGGTGTTTCATCTACCATGCACTTCGGCACACCATACGATGTCAGTGTGTGCTTAAATGTGCCGATGAAACAACCAGTTGAAAGCTTCTTTTTGCCTGAACAAAAACATGTTATTGAAAATAAATCATGAAGTTGGGAACTGTAATAGACATGTTATCAATAAATGAAACATATTGTGATCTCCGTGATCTCACGATTGGTAAAAGAATGTTTTTATCATATGGTTCAGCGAGCCAGGTGAAACGCGACCCCAAACGGACTTTCGCTAGATGGCGCAGTCGTCGCGGAGATGGTTTATTATACGTTTATTGTCCCCATTTGTTCTTCATTTCACTGAAGTTCTCTCCCGGTATTGTGCAGTTTTCAAATACAGACAAATTTCACAAGTTCAACGAATAACAATAATAAGCTACCATAGAGAGCCCCTTACAAATAATCTGTAAAAATAATTCCCAAATTTTATACATCTATATTTACTAGATACAAATAACAGCTTTATATGTCTTCAAACGGGAAGATATATATGAAGTACTTCACGCACAAAGCATTTAGCTAATGCAAAGTGGCTCATTCATTCTAGCTGAGCGCCATCCTGTATAGTTTGGTGAACTGAATGATTTCCTTGTTTATAAATAGAACTTGCCATAAAATATAGGACCTACACTCCCCTACACATGCTCTAGAATATATATATATATATATATATATATATATATATATACTTCGTTTGGACGTTGCAGACTTCATTACCCCATCCGAATGTGATAAATAAAACGGAAGATGAAGGTTGTATTTAGAAAATAATTCTCACACCATCTTCACAATATGCTACTACATTCAGAGTACGGAGACACGTACATTATCCCATCCTTGAATGACGTGTTTCAGTTTCTTGGTTTTGACTGCGCTTAACATTGGAGAGCTGGGTAGTTTAGATTCGATTGTAATCGGTAATTGTAATCATAATCGCAATTTTCAGATCTTATATATGTAATAGTAATCAATTTCATTGTAAATCTGACTGGTATCAGTGACAGGGTTGGGTTTCTTCCCGATGGGAAGAAATGGGTTTTTACCGGGAAGAAAACATTTCTTCCGGGAAAAAATGGAAGACATTAGGAAGAAACCCCCAAGAGTCACAGAGTCTGTAACAATAATCAACTGATCTGGTGAGAGTTTAGTACACTGTGATGTAGAGCATATGCCACAAGGTGCTACGTTGTGCTGTCTTGGTTGAAACATTTCTTAACAAATCATGTACTAATGTTCTGTAAAAAGTGAGGAATACCAAAATTGAAGCTCCCTTTAAAGGGTCTTTTCGTGAATAGTTAGTTGTTGTCTGCCATGTCTTTTAATAATTTTTCGAAGATGAAATTAAAGGATACCAGTTAATATTTATTGTAATAGCTTGGTGAAAAATAATCGTTATTTATTGAATAATGATGGATTAATAGGCAGTGATGTTGTGATTTTGTTCCGACTCTGGCTCTTATTGGGTTGTGTGATAAGGATGGCCCAAAATACCTTTCCTTCGGCTGGTAGGAAATGTGACGTGCATATAAATCGAGGTGCTTCTGAGGACTCCCCCTTTCCCTCCTAATAAATCGATTTAACCGCAAGTATTTATGGTACAATTATTTTCAATATGTTGCTCAAAACATATCAATTTTAGTTTTTTTTCCATTTGTCCCCAAATATTTGTTACAAACCAACAGACATGAGGACTATATCCTATTATAATTTTAAAACGTGTATATGTGTATGAATAGCATGAAAAATATATTAATAATTGTCAAATTTGAAAATGGCAAATCTAAATTTGGATGATGATTTTGTACCATTTGGGGGTTTCTTCCATTTCTTCCAAAAATGGAAGAGAAGAAAGTATTTCTTCCGTAATGGGGAAAAATCGGTTTTCCCGTGGTAACTACCGTCAATGGTGGAAACATGCCAACCCTGATAAGTGATTACTTTCACGATTACAAAAAAGTGGTGACAATTACAGCTAGTCAATTGATGGTTTAATTAGCCGGCCTTCAGGATTGTGTGGTATAATGGAATAAAGTCACTACCAAATGTGTAACTACTGATTGAGTTAGCTGAGCAGATGACACGAGGGATTAAGTTGGTGATAATCTTGAGTTAATGTTGAGTTGATATTAGCGATCCTCTATTATTGCACTAATCTCAGTTATCTAAAAATACTTGTACATATATTACTTTTACCAGATTTCGACCACAAATACACCACTATACCACCGTCCTATTTGCGTACGTTTGAAGTTGCAATTGGCTATGGACTGATTTAAAAATAATTATTTTATACAAATCTTATTAAAGTTAAATTCAAAATTGTAACCACATAGAGTGATAACATTACGGTGTTATAATAACACCATGTGATGATAAGATAACAGTATTCTTGGTATAAGAAGGTGCTATAGGGAATGGTGTGGTTTTCAGAAGTCTGATATTTGTATAACTGAAGACAGTTGATATATTTCTACTTATTATATACAGGTAGTATGCATGCACAGGTTTGTGTTTAGTGTGAAGCAATAATGATATAAATTGCATTCAGTAAAGTACTAAACGCTAAACAACATTCATCCATCATCCTGTAAAGGCGTGATTTTCCAGCTATGAAATCATAATGTTTGTCAAATGTAGTGCATTATGACGTACTTATTGATAGCCTAATCTTTAATGCAGAGTAATAGAAGTGTGTGGCATTATTTGCTCGGGCTGCCAGACGCGGACAACGGTCGGTTTCTGGAGTTACTCGGAAAATCAAACACCAGGATTTCGGATGTTGTAAGTAATCTCTCTGGGCGTGATAACTTAGATTTAAAATATTGTAAGCAAAATCTGATATTTTTTTGTAATAACTAGTAAATACTATTCCATTGTTATCTAAGTGTGGACATACTCCTGAGAAGATGATCGCGAGCTTCCCAATGTTCATTGAACAAGAAAGGAAGGTAATGTTCCCATCACTTATTTGTTGACATTAAATCCATTATTTCAAACAATCAATAAACTTACGGTATATTTCTTTTACGAGTTGCCTGTATGATGCAATTCAGTAATGTTAGTTTCAGTGACTTCCACTCTACACTGCTACTGCTACTATTACTACTACTATTACTGCCAACTTTATTATTATTACTGGCACGACCCATTTAGCCTACTCTATGTCCACAAAACAATACATTTTCAGATATCACTGTTACAAGCAAATAAAACATACAGTAGCAATAAAGCAAAACATTTAATAATATTTTTTTAAATAATAGTACGAAAACTTAATGCAACATACTTCAAAATTCTCAACATATTATTACTTACTTTAACATGCGACACCATAACAATAAAATATCATGAAATACTACTCTATATTTTAAACTAATATATATATACAAACATGAGGTTCAGCTCAGCCACAAAGTACCTAAAAAACATAAATCACACACACACATATATATATATATATATATATATATATGTCTGTGTGTGTGTGTGTGTATGTGTGTGTGTGTGTATGTGTGTGTGTGAGGGGTGACTTGCTGGGGAAATGAGAGTTTGTTTGTTTTGTTTTTCGGGGAGAATCCCCAGGCTGTCGCTTATTCGGCACAGCCTCAATGTTGGAGTGGTTGAGAAACCTCCTCCCCCACCACTCACAGGGGAGCAGTACGGAAAGATGAAGCCGAAATACCCTGAGGGTGGTCAATGCCAGAGTGTTTTACGTCCTCGGGGGTTTTAACGTCCCCCTTTATTTTAAATAATTCAGTGGAGACGGCAGCGCCATTTAACGTGTTCAGCCACCCACGATGTTGTTAGCCGAGAAATTAGTCTCTGGAAAAGTTTCGACCTCTTGCTGGGTTCGAACCTGTGACCGTTGTCATCAAGTGAGCGTGCTTAACTGTTAGGCCACCGGAACTCACTGAAATGAGAGTATCAGGCTGAAACCTTTTATGGAGTAATGAAACGTTCCACATACACAAGTTGCTTTGCAATTCGAACCTAAGAGTATAGTCACGACCATATGACATAACAAAATTGAACAAAATTACCATTTTTTCCAGTTT
Organism: Paralvinella palmiformis; assembly: GCA_025642065.1. NCBI lineage: Eukaryota > Metazoa > Annelida > Polychaeta > Terebellida > Alvinellidae > Paralvinella > Paralvinella palmiformis. Next base: position 1,286,711 of record JAODUP010000004.1, read on the forward strand.
TACTACTTGAGATATTTATTATTTAATTTAGATTAAACCATATATTTATATATGTACTTATGTACATGTTAATAATTTTTCTATATGTAATAAATATATCACTATAGTCCCCGATGAGCTGAAAATGAAAAACAAAAGATTCCTATTCATAACACTTGATTTTAACCAATTATCGAATTATTGGCCAGTAAGCTAACCATCTCCATTTTCTAAGATTAAAAAAACAAACAATTACATGAAATGCAAATAACGTTCCCAATTAATAGCTATATTATCCATGAACATCAATATGATCTTTGACCTGGCTATTGTATCAGTAAGCAATCACTGTGTAAACGATATGAATAACTTTTGTAAATAATAGTTATGGTATTTTGCGACTACCTTTAAGTTTTAGTTTTTCTATATATATATATATATATATATATATATATATATATATATGGTAGAAAACTTGGAAAGTAACACTTAAAATGTTGCTATATTACTAATTTTATGTGGGGTACTCGGTATAATAGCAGGTATACAATAAGAAATGTTCTTACTTCTCAAGTTTATTTTACTAGATAACGGGAGAAATGGATCTCCAAATAGATTATAGAACACTGATATGTATAAGTTTAGTTGCCAGAAATAACAATTTCAACTCTTTATAGACAACTTTTAGACTAGAATATTAATGTTCTCATAAAATTCTTTATTTCGATGACGAGTTGTTTTGAAATTTTCGATGCATGTACAATTTCTAGACAGTAGACTGTCCTGTTATTGGACGAGCGCCCATTATTAAAATATCTAATCGTACATTTTGTTGACTTACGTTCAAATTTTTGTATTAATCCAAACGAAGTAATATTGCTTCTTTAACAACATGAAGATAACACATTGCCACTCAATGTTTAAATGGAAGACATTTTATTACCCCATATAATACATGTATGATCTTTAGCCACAGATTTATTTTGTTGTGCCACGGACCACACCGGACTATTTTTAATTTCCTTTTTTATGCTTCTTCACTTTTCTAGATAAATTAAAAATGATTGTTTTAATTATTATCGATAACAATAAAATATCTGCTTTAGGTAAATGATTAAAATCTCTATATAAATCAATATATAAATTGGTTACAAGTATCCTCTTAAAATGTGGAGATTTACTGCTTAATTATTTTATAAGAATGATTAAATCATATCGTTCGATTTTCAGAAAGAGTATGGCATGAAACGAGAGGTCCATTGCATGAATAAGGTATACACATGCATTCATAAACAATAAACACACACATCCATATATTCACGCACGTACACACAAAAGTACGTATGTATTCACTCTTCTACGCGTACACATCCACCCACCACCGAGAGCGTGCATGTAAACGGCAGATTGTGTGTGGATCTGTTTGTGTGTGTTTATATATATATATATATATATATATATATGCGTGCGTTCGTGTGATACATAAAATGGTCGTACTGCCTCCATGTCCAAGCCCAAATATAAAAATATACAAAACAAACCTATGCATACACAAACCGAAGAATTGTTAATACGTCTGTTACTGGAACTGTACCTAATAATTAAAATAATGCTGCTGAGTGGAACTACTGTCATACAATGCAATGATAAAGCTAAGGGTTAACTTTAGGCATCAGTACACATCAGACATGGTGATAAATGATCTATCATTAAAATCATGGCATAATGTGAGTGCGTGTCCACGTGAGCACACAACCAATAATAAGTTTGTGATTTTCTTTACAGTATGAGCAATTGCTATCCGTAATTCGATGCAAAAAGGCAAAAGTGAAGCATTTCAACGAAGTATTGAGAACCGTACATTATCCGATAGCAGAGTTCTGGAGGCTAGTACGTATACCTCAACCATATATACTCGCATAATGAACACAACCGACAGTAACATGTATCAGCAACAAAAGTACTCACAGTAACAACAGCAGGACAAAACAACAACACACACTGGCTTATTAGCAGTAGGATAAGGAGGGAAATACCAAATGAGTGGGGAAGGACACGAACATAGGCAGCTACCAATATCAGAAGCTAATGTATATTTTAATAGATTTGCTTAGATGCCAAGCTAACAAAAACTGTTTTATAAGTATAACATAATCTACATGATTACAGTTTCATCCTGAGGGTCATCCTCTGGTTATCGGATACAGAGATCTGTTACACAGCGCTGTCAATCACCACAAGGAGGATATGGCCATCATACTTGTACGGTGTAAACTGAACTGTTCCATCAGACAAAAGGTAAATCGTACCAGGGTCATTCATTTCCAGCGAATGAGATTACCATAGGACTGTCTGTTTCGGCAACGGGGGAAGTGGACAGTTCACTCAGGGCTAAGTCCTCCCACATCTGGATCTCCGGTCAAGTCATTAGCATTTATCGTGCTTTGACTGCCATGCGTAACCAGATGCACGTCAACTTTTGATTAAGCCCTTCTAAATTTGAATTTAGTTTGTTCTCTTTTATTGCACCCTACTGTAGATATCGGAAATAAATATTACTACCTAATAGTATTACTGTTATATTTACAGTACAAGACGTCAGATGGAGATCGGTGGATGACAGCTGAGGAGAGAGCGGAATATCTCGGACTTCACAAACTTGCCAAATACATCGTCGTAAATGGTGTCCACGCTGAAATGAGTTGACACAAGCCAAGCAAACTGTCGACTGGTAGAACTTTTACGGATGCTAAAAGTCGTTATTATTCAGATAGTAGTGACTTTCACAACTGGGAAGAGTCGTGACCGTAGGTTAGTTATCAGATCAGCAACAGAACATGGATTAAAAGACGAGACCTGCTTCTCTTCCAGTACATCTCCCAAGCACTATTGCCATCTTTACATGCATTTATATAGGCCTATATCGTTCTACTTAAAATGACGGTTTCAGACATTGATATCTGTCGACTGTCATTTATCCGGTATTAAGCAATACTGACTTGGCGATTGGAGGAGAGCTCCCTTTGATCCTTTAGAAGTTGCAGTCACAAGATCTGTAGTTTTCGATAGTCTATGTAGAAACTGCAACATTATCAATAGATAGTAAATAAATATATGCTACATGTGTGTTTATACGTATGCACGCAGGCACACACACACACACACACACATGCACTGGACACTTAAGCATGACACCTGTGCAGCTGGCAATTTAGGCAAATTAAAATCTTTTTCGGTTCTTTATCGTCGAGAATTCACGAAGCAGCATCCAGGTGAAGAGGTTCGCTACAAAACGCCAACCCAAGGATAATCGATTTCAGCAAAGAACTCCAAACATTGATTCATGATTTCGTTTGACTTTCTAAACGTCAACTGATCTTGCCATTTCTCCGCAATGGTCGAAGAATCCCTCAGCCTACTGGTATGATCGACCACCCATTTCATGGTTGCCCCCGGCACTGTGGTATTCAGGAACGAGTAGATCTTCTCGGTGTAGTGTAGCGGTTCCTTGACAAGGTCCTCGTAAACTATACTGACGATCTTTCCCGGATATTGTTGCTCCAACTTGCGCCTTGTCCTTACGTCTTTCACTACGGTGCGACAGTAGAGCTTGGCCTCTTTAACCAAGTCTCCCATTGAATATTTCCCTCTGGCGCTGTTGTCGAACTTTCGCCGAGACAATACGACGGCTCGAGGATCCCGTATCAGATGTATCACCCGGAAGTTCGGTACGTTCTTCAGCAGATATCCCATGCTGGCCATGGTACCTCGTACTGTTTTGACGCTGCGCAGCTGGTTTCGGTGGCAGACCTCCCGAAAAATGTGGATGCATTTATTTAGTGTAATCTCCCTTAGCCGATCCATGCACTTTATATAGTCGGTGAATTTCTTGTGTATTCTGCTCTGGAACTCGTTGCCAACGTATGAACCATTCCAAAGCCGCTGGTTGCATTCATCCATACGATTCTGAGAAAACTCGCCGAATCTAGTGCCGCAGTAACTCAGCGTGTACATCGAGCAGTTGTTCTGGCGAATATTGTTGGTACGAAGACAACTAATGTAGTCCATCAGCGCAGTGTGATCTCCCTCAAATTGAAACCAATATTTGTGTATCAGTGTCTCCGTTGGCAGGGATTCCACGTTGCATGATAAGAGATGCTTCAAAAAGAAAGCCACTGCCATGGTCTCATGCTGGGAAAGGTTTCTGTGGATAGAGTAGTATTAAACAATGAGAGACAACAAAACTAAATCGCTTTACAAAATAAATCAAGTACAGTTTGACGTTTTCTTCGCTTTGAATGTCCAGAGATGTGCACAACCTTTCGGCATAAAATGACGACGTACCTCTCAGTACCATCCCAGTGACTAGTTATATCTGATGGCACGTTCCATCCTTCTCTGGTACCATACAGCGCCGTGTATACTGAGTCTAGCGGCTCGTACATGTAGAACACGTCAGGGTTTGTATTTAACAGCTGGCCAAAGAAGGTCGATCCGCATCGCTGATACGTAAGGATCACCACCTTCTTCGCGTATCCCTCTAAGAATGGTTCAAAGGCTGTTTTTCCTAATTTAAATTTGGCGTATTCCTCCACCTGGTAGGTAGACTCCCCAGTCGTATCGTACCGTGTCACACCGACTACAAATAGCGGATTATCGTATTAAGGTTAGTTCCTCTCGATAAGAAAAAACTTGAATGTGGCTACTTTGTTTTACTAAGTTCAACTTACAGTCCGTGACTGAATCGATTTAGCTGCGGTTATAAGATATATAAATTAAATAGGAAGTTACGATTACCTGTGAGAAATCGGAAGCACACAAATGACACTACGGTTAAAATGAGTAATTGGAAAGATGATGATTTATGACGAAAGCCCATCGCATCTAAGTGTAGATGATATCTGTAAATATAAATACAAGACTACGGACAAGAAATATGGATTACACTTATATACAGTCTGTCATATAACTAACCAAAGGAGTGGTGTATTGAAGAATTGTATTTATAACTATATATATATATATATATATATATGTTTGTGTGTTTGCGCATGTATGTTGATTTCGTAATATAAGGGAGTAGTGAACAAAATATCACTCAGGCACTCGTATAACACAACCGGAAATTTGGCTTGTACTGGCTAACTCGCACACTTTATTATAGTTATTGATGTTTACAATATCATTCTACACAAGTGTATTTTAATAGGAAGAGAAAAGCTGCAGAAGATTATGTCATTCTCTAATGAAATAAATGTCAAATATTTATTGAAAGAACTATATTATGAATTTACAGCCGCTTTTGTGCACAAGGTAGGCTAAATGGGCCGAACGACCTCCAAAGGTAATGAGGCGAAGTCAAAGATGAAACAACCTTCAGATATGCACACTCCGAGATTAGAACACGGGTGGTCGTGATCTGTGGTCCAACTCGCTACCGCTAGACCGCGGAGGCGCTCTACTGAGAAGAACCGAGCCAGTGAAATGCGTCAACTGTAATTATCCTGTTAATGTGTGTACTTTATATACTGTTTCTTTCTTCGAATGAGTGACTGCTTCTTTCTCGTCTCAGCGCCGTCTTAAATGAGGCGTATGTGCAGAAGGAAATACAAATATTCAGGTCTAATTGCATCAGTATCCGATAAGAAATACTTTCATGATCTTAATGTGCATATAAACATCAAACTGGAAGCTAGGGACAAAATGCCGATGAACTAAGCTTTCATTAAAGAGAACAACAGAGATTTATTTCGCTGAACAGTGACTTCCCGAAGAAATTACGCTTCATTAAAATATCTGACCAATTTGGGGTTTTGTTTCATCAGCCATATATGTTGATGTGTTTTATATAACAACTTTAGTTGCATATAAAATTCACCTTGGTTGTATGTGGCAATAGAATTATCTTTCCTCGGTCCAGTTATGTCCAGTTTGTACTATGGCATTCAAGATTAGCTGAAATCTGCTTGTCATAAATAACATTTAAGAACTTTATTACTACAATAGTTAGAATAGCAGACATTGGGTCAGGTTTAAACAGTACCGAAGCTATGACACGTTATTACAATCTGCTTCAACACAGATGTCAGTCTTTTAATAGCAATTAAGTTAAACAAATTTAATATTAGTCGCTACAGCAATTGAAAAATAGCTATAAATAGGGCTGCTTAGATAATTAATCTAAACATTCTCACTACTGCAATGATCTGATTTTGTGTTCTACTCCCAAACTCCACGGCTGTAGGTGATTAGCTTTTTGTTTTTGCTTGGCGACTTAGGGACTGGTGAGACATTATACTTGTCTCAGCAAGAACGGTCCCCTGAAGAAACGTCCAGAGTTTGAATTCACGGTTCGAGATCTGTGCCTGTGCCTTATTATACACAGCTAACCCCCCCCACACACACACACTATATATATATATATATATATATATATATATATATATATATATATATACATACTCACACACATACATAATATATATATATATATATATATATATATATATATATATAAATACACACACACAAACAACAACAACTTATGGACGATTTATCAAAGGTTTGAATATCTCGCTAGTACCTAGATAACTGTAATAAAACTAGGCGAATAAATTAGGTTACACTGATATAGGAAATTTGTTAAATGTATAGCTATTATTATTCCGACGTGTCATTCGCAGTATCGGAGATCTGCCTGAAATCCGCTGTTCTCGACCATGGGTCAAATAGATCAAGTGGATAGGCGCTTTAATTTAGATCCCACCACACCTAACTGCATATACTTAGGGACGCTAAATTAAGCGTGAATTAACGTTCCCTTAGTGATGAACGGAAATGTATGAGGATTAGCTGTTAGGTTCGAGTAAATCATAGTATTTACTCAGGTTTGAGACGATATTTCGTTCTAGTCCAGTAATAATCCATTGTGCGGTATTGCTACTTTGTTTTTATTTTAGCTAAATCACTTCAGTGAGTCCATACTGAACAAATTGTAATGTTTGTTAACACGCTGAGGGTATATAAAAGGCCCGACTTTTCACTTAGGTTAGAGAACAACTTCGACGCCAGACTAATCGGACGTGTACCGATATATATGGTTCATATAGGTAGAATTTATTTAGTTATTCGAACCCAGAATAAAGTTGAGGTCAGCATCTGAGGTGTCGAAATGTTTTATATACAGGTTTCTTTTGGACCCCGGAAATTACTGTTGAATGTAAACTGTGGTGTCAAAATAGTTTATGATATGTATGTAGCAAGCCACCATTGAACCACAAGCACTCGTTGTTTGCTGCGAGCTGTGGTATCAAATGGTATGTATTTTACGTGCTTCCGCTTTTTGTATGTGGCCGCATGTAGCCGCTTTCCTGTGGGCGTGACATATTTGTCGCGTACGAAAAGCGAATTAGTTGGTTCCCACGGGCTGATGAGTAGACCAGACACATGCTTAGGTATACGCCCATATCTATCAATATGTGGAGGTATGGAACATTTTATTTTTATATTAATGTATGTATAGTTGTATTTGTATTTAGATTTATGAAGGTAGGTCTCGAAGGATGTTTAGATATGTTGATACTCTGTGCCTGTTGTCTCTTTATATGTACCCTAAAACACACACACACACACACACACACACACACACACACAAACAATGTTTGGACGGTATGAAATTGAGGTTGCCTTCATCATGATCGTCTTAATGTTGGACGAAGTGGACTTGGATGAACCCAAGCTGCCACATCATGCGGAATTCGACAATCATTAGGCGCATATTAACAGACGTACCGGGCACATTATTATATTCAAATGCATTGACGAAATCCAAACACGTGACAAATATTGACGTTCATGTTACAAATCTTGTCAGGCAAATGTTCGAAGTATTCTAATTTTATCGAGCGTCATTGTTAACAGTTATCTAGAGAAGTATTAAGCGAATGCTGATGGTACAATACATTATGCCACGACTCACTGACACAAAAAGGATATACACGAGAAAGCTGTTTGCTGACGAAATGTATACTAACAACTATTGATAGTAGTGTGAATGTGAGAAGAAGTTGATCAGTTTACCTAGGTAACTGTAATAAAAGTAGACAAGACGAATAAATGACGGTCTCAGAGAGAGGGAGGGGGGAGAGGTAGAGCCACATCCAGGTCAAAGGACGACAGTAGTGAGAAAACAAACAATAAAACCCAACATAAGTTTATTTATAGTTCGTCTATTATAACTACAGGATGTTGAGTAATTATGAACACATAAACCTATAAACATATTGACAAATACAACATAAACACTTCATTAATACTCTAATCCTAACACTCACCCAGTTGTTCTCACAGAGACTGAACAATACACTCCCTCCTTATTCCTCCCCGTTGTATTTAATTCACACGGTTCGTGGTTTAACTGAGGTGAAAACGAGCCAAGAACGAAAGAGACGGAAATGGATTTTGTGGAGCCATTACCATAACAAACCGTAATTGACGGCTGACATTGTGCTACCAAAATACCGCCATGACAAATCTATGGAACACAAAGCCAGCGAGTGATTGGTGTTAATTTTAATTCAAATATCAACACAATATTTAAAAACGACTTAACCAAAAACCGGAATACCTGTAACTCATCGCAGAAGCAAATCAAAATTCAAAAGCAGATAAAAAAGGATATTGATTTTTCGAAATGCCGACCTACTTGTTCGCTCACTTTTGTAATAGACGTCAAGCACGCATTTAAAGGAATACTAATAATACATACTGCTACGCCTCTCAATGGCTCGGTGAACTAATAAATCAAACAAAGTAATCTACAACTTCACGTGCTCTATACCTTTGTGTCACCGAAGTCGGTTTATGTAATGTAATTTACCATATTCTTCATGTTTAGGCACATAACCGAATAAACGTGACCCAGCTACAGATGTTTGTAGATATACCTCTAAACATTGTTGTTGTATCGCCTTGTTAAATATCAAGCAAGTCACAAACTCATGGCCAACTGATTGCATTCATTTCAGGTGTGGGTATGATTCCAGATCGTAGAGCACCCATATCATCGACACATACAAAGAAACTACTTGAGTTTTTCGGCAGTAACTCTATTGAGAACGATACACAGACAACTTGTAATAGGAAATTATAAGGGACTATTCCCTTTGTCTGAAATTAGTGTCACTTCGTCTGATTTAAAGGACCGTGTTACTTTTTTGTTAAGCACGCATCTCAATATGGCCACTTTGCTGAGTCAACTGAGAGCATTAAACACACCTTCTTAGATGAATTACAAGCATCTAAATTAGACAAATCTGGTGAAATAAATGATTGTGTGTGTGTGTGTGTGTGTGTGTGTGTGTGTGTGTGTGTGTGTCTTCGTAGTTGGTCACACATTAAACAGCGATCGTTTAATCGAGGTGCGACTTCATACGACAAATACAGCAATTTAGATTTCCCCGTTAAGGGGGGGGGGGAGAGGGGGCTTGTAATGTATTAGAGAAAACAAACAATAAAACCCAACATAAGTTTATTTATAGCTAGCTATTGTTCTGCTGTATTATCCTCTACAATAATAATTGACAAACTTTAAGTCTCGATGTTTTTTTCTCTCATCGTCTTTAACGTACTTTGACAGTACTTTAAACAAATCAAATTAATCGATATCGAGGTTCGGCTGAGTTGAGTTGTTTAGATTCGGTACTGTTCACATCTGTGACAATACAGTCGATAGGCTAGTCCCTAAAAATCATCCCACAAACACAGACAGAATACCTATAACATTCTAGAAGCGACACTTTTCAACATAGAATTAATTTTAGTTCGTCTATTATAACTACAGGATGTTGAGTAATTATGAACACATAAACCTATAAACATATTGACAAATACAACATAAACACTTCATTAATACTCTAATCCTAACACTCACCCAGTTGTTCTCACAGAGACTGAACAATACACTCCCTCCTTATTCCTCCCCGTTGTATTTAATTCACACGGTTCGTGGTTTAACTGAGGTGAAAACGAGCCAAGAACGAAAGAGACGGAAATGGATTTTGTGGAGCCATTACCATAACAAACCGTAATTGACGGCTGACATTGTGCTACCAAAATACCGCCATGACAAATCTATGGAACACAAAGCCAGCGAGTGATTGGTGTTAATTTTAATTCAAATATCAACACAATATTTAAAAACGACTTAACCAAAAACCGGAATACCTGTAACTCATCGCAGAAGCAAATCAAAATTCAAAAGCAGATAAAAAAGGATATTGATTTTTCGAAATGCCGACCTACTTGTTCGCTCACTTTTGTAATAGACGTCAAGCACGCATTTAAAGGAATACTAATAATACATACTGCTACGCCTCTCAATGGCTCGGTGAACTAATAAATCAAACAAAGTAATCTACAACTTCACGTGCTCTATACCTTTGTGTCACCGAAGTCGGTTTATGTAATGTAATTTACCATATTCTTCATGTTTAGGCACATAACCGAATAAACGTGACCCAGCTACAGATGTTTGTAGATATACCTCTAAACATTGTTGTTGTATCGCCTTGTTAAATATCAAGCAAGTCACAAACTCATGGCCAACTGATTGCATTCATTTCAGGTGTGGGTATGATTCCAGATCGTAGAGCACCCATATCATCGACACATACAAAGAAACTACTTGAGTTTTTCGGCAGTAACTCTATTGAGAACGATACACAGACAACTTGTAATAGGAAATTATAAGGGACTATTCCCTTTGTCTGAAATTAGTGTCACTTCGTCTGATTTAAAGGACCGTGTTACTTTTTTGTTAAGCACGCATCTCAATATGGCCACTTTGCTGAGTCAACTGAGAGCATTAAACACACCTTCTTAGATGAATTACAAGCATCTAAATTAGACAAATCTGGTGAAATAAATGATTGTGTGTGTGTGTGTGTGTGTGTGTGTGTGTGTGTGTGTGTGTCTTCGTAGTTGGTCACACATTAAACAGCGATCGTTTAATCGAGGTGCGACTTCATACGACAAATACAGCAATTTAGATTTCCCCGTTAAGGGGGGGGGGGAGAGGGGGCTTGTAATGTATTAGAGAAAACAAACAATAAAACCCAACATAAGTTTATTTATAGCTAGCTATTGTTCTGCTGTATTATCCTCTACAATAATAATTGACAAACTTTAAGTCTCGATGTTTTTTTCTCTCATCGTCTTTAACGTACTTTGACAGTACTTTAAACAAATCAAATTAATCGATATCGAGGTTCGGCTGAGTTGAGTTGTTTAGATTCGGTACTGTTCACATCTGTGACAATACAGTCGATAGGCTAGTCCCTAAAAATCATCCCACAAACACAGACAGAATACCTATAACATTCTAGAAGCGACACTTTTCAACATAGAATTAATTTTAGTTCGTCTATTATAACTACAGGATGTTGAGTAATTATGAACACATAAACCTATAAACATATTGACAAATACAACATAAACACTTCATTAATACTCTAATCCTAACACTCACCCAGTTGTTCTCACAGAGACTGAACAATACACTCCCTCCTTATTCCTCCCCGTTGTATTTAATTCACACGGTTCGTGGTTTAACTGAGGTGAAAACGAGCCAAGAACGAAATAGACGGAAATGGATTTTGTGGAGCCATTACCATAACAAACCGTAATTGACGGCTGACATTGTGCTACCAAAATACCGCCATGACAAATCTATGGAACACAAAGCCAGCGAGTGATTGGTGTTAATTTTAATTCAAATATCAACACAATATTTAAAAACGACTTAACCAAAAACCGGAATACCTGTAACTCATCGCAGAAGCAAATCAAAATTCAAAAGCAGATAAAAAAGGATATTGATTTTTCGAAATGCCGACCTACTTGTTCGCTCGCTTTTGTAATAGACGTCAAGCACGCATTTAAAGGAATACTAATAATACATACTGCTACGCCTCTCAATGGCTCGGTGAACTAATAAATCAAACAAAGTAATCTACAACTTCACGTGCTCTATACCTTTGTGTCACCGAAGTCGGTTTATGTAATGTAATTTACCATATTCTTCATGTTTAGGCACATAACCGAATAAACGTGACCCAGCTACAGATGTTTGTAGATATACCTCTAAACATTGTTGTTGTATCGCCTTGTTAAATATCAAGCAAGTCACAAACTCATGGCCAACTGATTGCATTCATTTCAGGTGTGGGTATGATTCCAGATCGTAGAGCACCCATATCATCGACACATACAAAGAAACTACTTGAGTTTTTCGGCAGTAACTCTATTGAGAACGATACACAGACAACTTGTAATAGGAAATTATAAGGGACTATTCCCTTTGTCTGAAATTAGTGTCACTTCGTCTGATTTAAAGGACCGTGTTACTTTTTTGTTAAGCACGCATCTCAATATGGCCACTTTGCTGAGTCAACTGAGAGCATTAAACACACCTTCTTAGATGAATTACAAGCATCTAAATTAGACAAATCTGGTGAAATAAATGATTGTGTGTGTGTGTGTGTGTGTGTGTGTGTGTGTCTTCGTAGTTGGTCACACATTAAACAGCGATCGTTTAATCGAGGTGCGACTTCATACGACAAATACAGCAATTTAGATTTCCCCGTTAAGGGGGGGGAGGGGGCTTGTAATGTATTAGAAAAAATACGGGATCATAGTCTTATTGGAGTATCGCATCATCGACACAATTTTTATTGTATTCAGTTTTACAACGAATCAAGGCGAAACTAGATTTCTAAGATGACATAATTCACAACTAAACCACATTTTTTAACACCGAAATTCATCACTACACAATCCCGGGGATAAACATCTTCTCGTAAATTTTCATTTCTGTTGTATAATATATGATAGATTCAAAGAATCGAGTCTTGTTTGTCTAAGCTTTGGAACTTAGCAAATTGGCATGAATAATGTTTATGAAATAAAAACGATCAATGGATCAGAATAACACAACGCCCTATTATACGACAAGTTTTTACCGCATTTTTATATTACATCAAATACATTGAACTCAAATAATACGCAAATAATTTCGCAAAATTAGATCCTTACTTAACTAACTGTCTTCGGATGTTTTCGGATGATGAAAATATTGTGGCGGACGATCTAGAAACCGGAATAAAACATGTAAGATTTACGACAATCGTCAACTGGCCATTAGAATGACCGTAATGCTAAGCGACTTTCTCGCCGTTTTGAAAGAGATGACCAATACCAAATAACATGTTCTACCATACCTGCAACAAATTAGCTTTTATCGGCCAACGAACAGCCGGATGCTTCTTTACCGTACAGCCACGAGACGAACCCTTTTTCGATATCCAACAACGCCTATATATTGCCTGTGTCTGTCTAAGGTGACACGGCGCAATCTTAACAATCTTAATCGCGCCAATTATCTTCACGCGTAAATTAACGCAAAATATTCCCAGCAGAATATCTCTCTCTCTATCTATCTCTATCTCCGTTGTATAAAACGTACAGTCGTACAAATAACCTGTTCACGTGGTTTCTAGGCGTAACTGTCAATTTGGGTTGGACACAGCAAATCCTCTGGAATACAACACCGCCAATGGTAAGGCTTACTCTGCAGTCAGCACACGCCCAAGTCTCGGTGGACAATAACCGTAAATAAAACGAATACGCACAATCCACTATTGTGTTATCGGAGTATGTCACAAATACATTCTCACCGAGACATTGGTCAACATCTTGTAGTTTATTCTGGGCTGCTGGGTGTGGCTGGTATCTTACCTGTTTATGGCCTGGGGGGGGCACCCTTCCCATGTTCTTCTGATAATAAACCATCTATATTATAGTTTGTGGTATCACGTATGCACGCAGAAGAGTTTGGCCAATATGGCCTCATAGGGGCGCCTCCATGGTCTAGCGGTAGCGTGCTGGACCACAGATCACTACCACCCGTGTTCGAATCCCGGCGTGGGCATATCTGAAGGTTGTTTCGTCTTTCACTTCGTCTCATTACCTTTGGAAGTTGCTCGGCCCATTTAGCCTACCTTGTGCACAAAAGTGGCCGTAAACATCAATCATCAATCATCATCAATATGGCCTCATACCGTGTGCATGTTACTTTCGTATGTGCGTGACCCTGCCCGTGGTGTTATATTTTGTACACACACAATCACACACACCTGCACACACACATTCATATATATATATATATATATATATATATATATATATATAGAGAGAGAGAGAGAGAGAGAGAGAGAGAGAGGTGGACACGTGTATTGCATGATAGTGGCAAATATATTTAGAGCTTATTGGTATATTTTATCTGGTTTTATTTATTCAGCAATTCGCTACGTAATATGTTTAAATAAACCTGACGCTAGTTCACTTGTAAATATTTGCACAAGCTGTTTCTTCAACTAATTTAATGTTTACGAAAGACTTACTCATTTCCGGCACATCACATCACAAAAGGATTAAAACGGCACGAAGAGCTCCTCGTTATTAGCAGGCCGTCATCGTATAAATCAAACATCATTCATAAAGATCGATTTCGTGCTAAGTTAGCTACATCCAATTTTGTATAACTTATAAAAAATAACCCCCGTGTCAATCGCTTTGAAAAACGCGTAGTCGCACGCACGCATACATGAGGCAACGCACACAATAGAGAAGAATGATTGAGTAACAGCTTTGTTTATCCTCAATGTTAGCTCCCCCTGGGATATAAGGCTGGGATACATAGTCTACTATGTGTGGAAACGACACGATCAGACTGGAACAGTTTGTTAATGAATGAATCATCGGACAGATCAAAGCAACACGGGGATCTATAATGGAGTATACTGAGACTGGCCAAAGTGTCACCTTTAGGTTTCTTGCACTCTACAAACGATATCCCATGAAGGTATCATTGACGGAATAAATTAATCTCTTAGTCTAATAAAAGTAATTTCCACTTAAGTTCGACATTACTACGCCGACTTAAAACAAGCAATACAGACGCACAATGTCTGACGCTGGCATTCTCAAGACAAGTGACGTCAGTTCAAACTCAGTATAGTATCTTACCTATCTCCACAGAAGTGGCCTAGCCCATCCCACGGACCATATCTTTGTTGAGGTAATAAAATACGACGGCACACTAACATGTCAAAAACAGTCTCCACTGAATCAAGTTTTTGGGTATGTTGTTGTTGTTGTTCTGTGTCGATTTATACTGCGATTCTGTTTCAAAGGACATGGCATGCGATTTCACAGGTTTTTTGTTGTGTGTGTGTGCGCGTGCTTGTTATTGGTCCAATATAGTATCGTTTACTAACAGTCAGCCCCGTTGATTGATGATGATGATGATGATGATGATTGGTGTTTTACGGACACTTTTATGCACATGGTAGACTAAATGGACCGAGCGTGAAACACCCTTTAGATATGCCCATGCCGAGGTTCGAACTCAGATGGTACTGACTTGTGATCCAACGCACTACCAGTTAGAGCAAAGATGAGCCCTAAAATTGTGATTATATAACGATATTGAACTAGTTATTAGTGTATTAGATGTGAACAACAAACTATAAAGGTGATATTCACACTAAATATATAATGAATGTTGTTTCATATCCAATGTAATGGTCACATTTATTAACTTTAGAATCTGCTTGTCACCAGTCCATTCATATGCTGTCAATTGTTGACCATTAACCTGTTGACACTCGTAATTAATAAGTGATTTAATTTGTCTATTTTTGTATTTTAAAGCAGTAGATACTATATTTTCTGAAAAATTATGTCATCAACATACAAATAGTCCAAAAAGTGTTAAAACGACGTTTAGTCCCCAGCTAATGCATAAAGTAATTTTTTTAATTCAAATTTTTAAATATCAAATTTATCTACATAAATGCAGAAACGTTGTAGTTTCAATTATAATGATATAGCCATGGCATAACTCTAATAAAAAGCTAAATATTTGCCTCATTCGACGTTAATTTTAGGATTTGTTTATTTTAGCCTAAAGACTAAAGGCTCTTTTTATAAATTTATTTTATTTGTCTGTTCAAGTAAATAATTTACAGTAAAACCACATGTCTAACTCATCAGACTGTTACCCAAATATATCCAGTCAACCTCACAATAGCTTCAGAAGTATTTGTTAAATTCAATTAGTGTACTGCCACTCCCAAAAGGAGTTGACAGAATGTGTCGGAGTAGACACGCAACATGTTGTAAAATATTGTAGAACACCAATTATTATTACTTGAAATCAATCTTTTCTTGTGTGTAGGAAGTTTGTGTTTGAAATCTCTGAATATTTGTGTGTAGCTTGACATGACAACAAAGATCGACTTGTTCTTCTTGAGATGTTTTTACAATATGCTATACTAGAAGCTTTAGACTTGGTTGCATTCGTTTTCAGGTACATGTTCTTCTTGGAGTTTTTTACCCGTGTTCACCATCTTCACTTGGTTGTAGATGTGCTTGTTTTGATAGTAAGACCACCTCTTAACACTGTGGAAGCATGACCACAGTAAGACTGTGTTTGTTCCTCCGAGAAGCTTTGACATCCTTCATCTTCGACTTGACACCATTCTCCAATGCATAATTATCCTATAGACAGAGCTTTCTTTATGCCTAGACATAAGAGTTCAGCTCATTTTCGAGGTATCACTATGGTTCTTGTTGTCAGCTTATCAACAATTTCTGGATAAGTTCGCAGGAAACCGTCACCCCCCCCCCTTGTTATTGCCTGAACTTTGTAATATATGGTGGCACAAATAATTGATCTTTTTGCATTGCTCTCCGGGGAACTCTGGTCTTGGGCTATCATTGAAGTGTCTCTTTTGTCGGGATATTTCTTGTTTGTTGCGTCTGGCACTACTTTTCTACAATGTATTTTCCAGTATTATCTTTTCTCAGCATTGTTCATCGCACGCATGCTTTTCTATGGGGGCCTAGCATGGTCAGAATGTATCTCGCATGTTTTCTCTTATATTCTTGATCTTTGTTGTCGCTTTTGTTCTATCCAGACTTCACTTGGCCATGATGTCACCATCCGAAGAATTTTACGAGGAGTTTTCGTATGTGCCATTTTTTTGGTTTGCTTCTTTTTGAGCCTCCTACTTCATTGGGTCTCTTTCTTTTAATCTTTGTCTGTGTTTTGTGGACCGGCTAATATCAGATTTACTTGTTAACTGTTCAATCACTGAAGAGCCTCTATGGTTCTGTTTCTGTTCCTGATCGCACAAGTTTGATGGAACTTTAGATTGTCTGAGTTTCCAAGGAAAGGACATTATGGGTTTGTCAGACATTATTGTGTCTTTTTAGTTCATACATACCAGTCAAGGCTTGTTATCAAATGTCAGTAGAAGCTTGCATGAAGTTCTACCACAGTAATTTGTGTAACATACAAGCACAAGCAATAACATGCATTTAAAACCAATCACCAGAAAGCACAAACTAATGAACACACTAATTGTTAGTTACTAACTGTCTATGTAATTAAACCAAACCTGAAATGTGAAGAAACAAGACAAATTATTGTAAATAGTGCTTTCCTCAACAAAACCCCCAAAAGCATTATCGACAAAAGACAATCACAGAATGTCCAAAACAATGTCCACTCCGACACATTAACATACAAGTTTGTGGCACAGATGAAAGTGTCATTTAAGTGAGTTAATGATGTGCATGATTCCAAAAATCAAAGATATGTATTCAAGCTTAAAAGGTTTCATAAAATCTTCCACTTTGAGTTCCAAATTCCACATTTCTAACTAATATATACCCATATTACAAACAAGAAACATTACTATTCCTTGTTTTCATCTAGTATCTGTTTTTACACTTATTGATAACACAAGATTTGCATGAAAATAACCTTTTCTAGGTTCCATAGATTCAACTGATAGCAGCTTAAATATATATATATTCTCTGACAAATTATTAGTGGTAAATAATAGTTACCACTCATTATATGTGCCAGAGTGGACATCATGTGGACCAGATGTATTTATTGTTTATTCAAGCTAAACATGTGATTCAT
Organism: Paralvinella palmiformis; assembly: GCA_025642065.1. NCBI lineage: Eukaryota > Metazoa > Annelida > Polychaeta > Terebellida > Alvinellidae > Paralvinella > Paralvinella palmiformis. The sequence continues at coordinate 1,304,745 of JAODUP010000004.1, forward strand.
GGCATTGATTTTTATCACATGGATTTAGTAACCAGTTATCATATTCAATGACTACAAACCTTTATATTAAATTGGGTTTGCTGAAAAATAACACGATATGATTGATTGTGTCGGAGTGGACATCACTGGACGGAACGGGTTTGGGCATGTTCCAGTTGGTTTTTACAACATATACTTATTATATTTGATATTTTATCATTTAATCTGACCTAATATATTTTTAATTAAAACAAATTAAAATATTTGTTTTCATTAATTAGTAGCATTTTAGGCCAATGTATCGGAATGGGCATTTTGGACGGAAAATCTCATAAAATCATTGAAGATCTGCTGTGACCACAATTATCAAATTAACATTAATATATTTTACAGCCAATTAACAGGGACCATCAGGTTTATTAATAATGCATACATTATGTATGATATCCATGTAGTATCACATAAATTAAATGTTAAAAATATGATAATGCAATTTGAGACTGAGAATTCCGTCCAATTTGTTACATGTAACTATGCAGCGGAATAGGTTTTTAAGATATGGTTTTTAATCTTTGCCTGTTGGGTGCCTCAACAATTCTCTTTGGGAAATGTGAAGAAGGCAAATTTTCATTTACTATTTATAACACAAGCATCAATATAAGCAAATTGACCGGACAGCCTACAATACTGTGAAATAGCCATTATATTCATGCATATCTCATTTTCGCATCTCGACTTTGGATTGCGTAGTTGAAATTTTGTCCATCGACAGAATCAGCACGCACGAAATGACTCCACTAATTGGTGCATCCCTGGACATTCCGTAGCATTGAATGACAAACAACCTGAACCTCTAATGAGTTATTTTAGTAGCGCTCAGAGACAGTTATATTCTACAGCCATTCAGTTGAAAAGATGACTTTAGCAACTTGATCTCATCCTAAAACATAAATTGCATTCTAACAACATTTATCTGAATGTGGATGATGTGATATGTGATGATGTTTCATCGCGTAGTCTGATTGGCAAGCATTCACCAATATGCACCAAAACAATAACACACGACAGGATAGCTGCAAGTCATCGAGCATTAGAACCCAACCTGGAACGCCGACTGGTGCTAACCAACAATAACGGTAGATCATCACATATCCAGGCAACACCACTCGAGATATTGCGCAAAGGTGTTTTACTTCTCGGATAAAACCCCGTCACGTCGTCTCACTCCTTGAGATATCTTCAAAGTTGCCAACCAAATTTTAAGCAAAAAAACCCACATCAGTTTTACTGGAAAATGTACTTCCTGGGGAGCAACCTGAACAATCGGATTACTTCTATCATGGGAAGATCAAAAGATCCTAATTCCATGACATGACTTGTAATACACGGACATCACGAACCGGTGACCACAAGACCTACGGATCTCCCATCAAGCACATTATAAAAATAAGATACACAGTATTGGAAGCCTTAGATAAATCATGTAAGCAAGTGGCAGTTCTTAAGTAATGCACAGAATAGCTGTTTCTACCATCAGTGTCTCTATTAGAACCCTGCATGGGATGACGCACCCCGTGCAAACTGCGGGCCTCCACAATCCGCGCGACAGTTTAGGTCTCTATACAGCTTAGACAGGTTTGGAAGGTTATCAAATCAACTTGCATATGACTTTATGTTTAAGAAGATTGGATTCAGACTTGCTCCAGAATCAGGAATGTACAGAATGAAGTTGCCGGTGATAACGTGGAAAAGCATCAATTATAATAATTTGTGTATTGGAAGATGCAGTCCATAGATGCGGCCCTCATAAAGGAGCAGTTGTTGTTGAGTTGAGCTTTTTTAACTGGGGATTGGTCACACCTGGGATGTATGGCTGAGGGATAACTGCTTATGGAAACACATGTATGAGCCGAATTCGAACCCACAACCTGGATATTGAGTGCTCAATGGTCTAAATACAGCGCCACTGAAGCACCAGCACCGGCACCATAAAGGGTGACAGAGTGACACAACTAGATCAACAGATGATGATCGTGTGTGTGGACTTACCTAGGCCGTTTGACACGCACCAAACGCTAAATCGCAGATTTGGGGGGAGATTTGGGATCACAAGAAGCGCTCAAAACTAGATAATGTCATACTTTTTAGATTCCTATCGAACTATTTCAGGGAATAGACACTTCTCAAAAATCGGTTTTACTATCTTTTGCTATATCCGAAGTGTCGGTACTTCGTCCTGAAAGGTACAGCATGTACTAGAATCTACTACGCAGAAATATTAGGAATACCCATAATACGTGCGTTTTGAACGAGTTCCTTTGGCTGCCACTTATTAAATATTGTGTTCAGTATTTTATATCAAAGAACTACTCGATATTTACCAGCCTCGTAGATCTTTACGCTGGCAGAGTTCAACATTAATTGTGGTTTGTAGGCAATGTGTTTTGTGTGAAATGTGTTTTGTTGGCCATGTGGTATTGTGGGACATGTGGTTTGTAGGACATGTGGTTTGTAGGAAGTATTCAAACACTAGCTGAAGCTTCTGGTTTGTGTTTTTGTACAGATTCAATGTACACCTTTGGTATTAGTAAAATGATGCAACAGCATTTCAACAGTACAATATTGCAACAATTCAATATGTGCATGCCGTATATGGCATTATTGCAAAAGTGTAATATTTCAACTGTACAATATTCCAAGCCAATATTCTAAGACCCCAATATTTCAACTACCCAATATTCCTATAGCCCAGCATCCCAACAACCTATTCCAAGAAATCACAACCACATCGTGATATTTCGACAGCCAAACAATTTCTCAGCCCAGAATTCTAGCAGCTCGATGTTTCTAATAGCAGGATGTTCCAATAAGTGTTTTGCTAGCCCAGTTCCGATAGCTCAGTGTTACAACAGCTCCGTGTTTCTCACAGTCCAGTGTTTCGATACTCTATAATTCTGACCTCTTAAAAGAACCGTGTCACACGCAGTTGAATAGTTTGATGAAATAGATGTCTAAATTATCAGTGTTTTGTAGAAGATACACTGACATAATCTTATAGCTACAAACGGCATAGCAACTGTTTTGTTTGAAGAAATATTCGAACAAATAGTATGTGTAATGTGTAGGTGCCGTTTGCAGTATTGCGTAAGATGCGAGTTTTCCTACAGGGATTGTTGGTGTAAGACAATTTTGAGTGCATTTCATGACACAGTTCCGTTAGTCATGTTCTCAATATAACAACAAAGGTTGAAACGAATAAATTTTAAGTTTGACGTTGGTACAATATACAGAATATAATAATAATAACAATGGCTGAAATGGCAGTTATTTTATGAGGGAGACACATATATTCTGTAATTTACTGCTTCACCACGAGGACTAATTCTAAATAAAGTTAGAATTTACAATATATGGCATATTCGGAGGAGAAAATCTTGCCAGTTGCCTGATTGGATGAAAAACTCCTACTATAATAACATGGCCGAGATTCGAACCTCCGATCTCCCGTGCAGCATGATCATGAATAAGAAAGTCCCACGCTCTTATTCACTAGGCCATAGAGGCGGGCATGTGGAACATTCATCACCAACGATATTAACGAACCGATTGAGAACAAGGTTCAGAAAACTAGAATGAAAAGAAGGAAGAAACATTTATCAATTTGGCATTAACTCCAAAGAATATTGTGTATCAGAAATATACATAGCTAAATAGCATTAATTGCACACACATATTTGCTTGATGGTAATATTTTGCATTTTCGAAGTGCAAATTCTAGGCAATATTGGTCGAGGATGAAAATTGGAATTTAGACTATCCAGACAATATCCCAAATTATTTAGGCAACGTTGAAACCAATGTTCATTATTTCGTCTTAAAAATAACACTACAAGTGCAGCATTTAACATTTGTAACATCGATTCATTGATTGATTGATTTTATTTATTCCAAATCATATACATACATTGATTATTATATATATCATAGTAGAATGGAAATATGACAAATAATATGTACCAATAGCAAAGAAAAGACCAACACTAAAATTCAATGCTAAGAATAGCATAACACTTATTTCCATAGTGGACCTAAACGGATATCAAAGATACAAGACATGAGCAGATTAATAAATATATAAATACTTACACTTACTTACGTCCGTGTCGGTATTACGGTGCTAAATACGTTAAACTGTGACTAATTACGAATAGTTCTTTCTCTGATTGGTAGCTTTGTCTTGTTTTGTTGAACTTTGGAGTAGAGACCCCTGGCTGTCGCCTATTGGGTACAGCCATTTGGTGGCTTTGTGCTCAGTAATGTCAAGGGTCATAAACATTTCTAATTTTTGTTTGTTTGTTTAGGGAGTCGCCTCTGGGTTGTGAGTCTTACGAGTGACCAGTGACGAGTTTAAACAAACAATACACTTACTCACTAACCCGACCACCCACTAGCTCGCTGACTGGTTCGCTCGGTGTTTCACTACTTACTTCTCACTCACCACCATTGCAGAATCCATTTCTGAAGTTGAGCGTTTACACAGTTATCTGATTAAAATCGTATATGAAGCCAATAGTAAAATTGTATAATTAAAATAATACAGTGATTATTCACTGCTTAGTGAAAGCTTTTGAATACTATTTTGCTAGGCCATCAAGTACATGATGGCATTTCTTCAAACCATTTGCACAAATGCTATGAGCCCATGTTATGAGGTCGGAATATCCTATCAATCTACATACATACATACATACACACATACATACATACATACATACATATTCATGAAATGTAAATAGAAATGTTCTTGGAATTTGATACTGCAAATATTTACCAAGCTGAACTACCAAAACGTTATACGTTAATGTAATTGTAGACTTTTTCTCGGTTTTAGAACAAGTCTATTACATATCTCAATCAGTAAGTAGTGAGTCAGGGAGTGGGTGGGTGTTTTGTTTAACTTTGCTACTGGACACACCTGGACACACCTCCAAGTGCGGGTTTTACGCACGCGCAGTCTACCATCAGCAAGTTGTTGAGTTTTAAAACACTGAGATGTAACCACTTCTTACTATCGGTCAGACATTTATCTATCAGATAATGCACTTGGTTAGACGAACCCGTCTTTTGGCCCACATTTTATCATACGACTGAACACCATCGGCATAAATACAACGGGACAAACCTTCGCCTCGCATGGTGTGACCCAATAAATAACCACCATCTTTTATCACCACATGACTCCAATAACACGCAAATTAAAGAGCCCAGGGAGGGGTTAAAGTGGTGAAAGGGTCCCAAGACTGAAACAGCGCGGAGACTGAGAAAGTGCAGCTGGGGCCATGGGGGAGGCGTTGTAAGTCCTCCCGAGAAAGTTTTGCTATATATCATAATTTTAGAGATATTTCTGTGACATCTGAGAGTAGTTGGCAATGCTAAATGAGCCCCCTTTTTAACAATACAAAAAAATCTGATTTACATAATTGATTTTGTGATTAAGCTTTTTACTTATGCATACCAATCTAAAAGCATATCTTAACCCGTGCCCATCATACATTACACGTCATCACCACACTAGATCTCATGTAGCCCAATACCAATGTCCCAGCCTCCACTATTTTAATATTATAAGTCGTAGGACAAGTGCATCACATTTGTATTAAGTTCATAAAAGGTTGACTGATGTTTATTACAAAGCATAATGTTTTGAGTTTTGTAATATTTGAATTTATCTTAACTTCTTGCTGACTAGCAAGGCGGTTACAGGCAAGTTGTGCAGAGAATCCCATGATCGACGAATGACATTAGTCACATCGAAAATCTGGCATTCTATCCAGACATCCTTCTACCCCCCCCCCACATTTCTCAACGGATTTAGGCTTGTCGGAAAAATGATAATTTTAGAAATCTTCAGTACGGGATTGCATCCCCATGACGGAAGATGTTCACCCCTGAGGGCCATCAAAGTGCGGCCGAGGTTATTCTAAATGAATAATTGAGTTGATATCACAATATTTGTACTTATGAATTAATATTAAATATTCTGGAACCAGATCCAGTATAACCAAAAACCTTGACGCACCTATTATATCTAAGGAATGATTTATATCATTCTACAGTCTACAATATCAGCGTGAAATTCGTCGCCTGTAATCGTTACTTCCTGTTTGCGAATACCTAATCGGAAAAGAAATGTAAATAAATTATATCCCTTACGAGTCTAGATTACAATGTTGGAGTACAGTACTGTCATACCAGTATCGTATTCACAACTGTTTTATATACATATATATATATATATATATATATATATATATATATATATATATCAAATATCAAGGTCAATAAAGTCATGGGGTTTATTTGTAATTGGTTTACCTGTATAGTTTAGTTGCGCGAAAGCTACTGATTACAAATATTTAACAATCTTGAAAATCTAGAAGTGGTATTTAACGCATTTGACAAACATGTGGTTGGCCTAAAATAGTCACCGTCGGGACTAACTATGTTTGCAAATTGATCAACTTCTCACATTCACACTATTATCAATAGTTGTTAGTATACATTTCGTCAGCAAACAGCTTTCTCGTGTAAATCCTTCTTGTGTCAGTGAGTCGTGGCATAATGTATTCTACCATCAGCATTCACTAAATACTTCTCTAGATAACTGTTAACAATGACGCTCGATAAAATTAGAATACTTCGAACATTTGCCTGACAAGATTTGTAACATGAACGTCAATATTTGTCACGTGTTTGGATTTCGTCAATGCATTTGAATATAATAATGTGCCCGGTACGTCTGTTAATATGCGCCTAATGATTGTCGAATTCCGCATGATGTGGCAGCTTGGGTTCATCCAAGTCCACTTCGTCCAACATTAAGACGATCATGATGAAGGCAACTTCAATTTCATACCGTCCAAACATTGTTTTTTTTGTGGTGTGTGTGTGTGTTTGTGTGTGTGTGTGTGTGTGTGTGTGTTGTGTGTGTGTGTTTTAAGGATACATATAAAGAGACAACAGGCACAGAGTATCAACATATCTAAACATTCTTCGAGACCTACCTTCATAAATCTAAATACAAATATAATTATACATACATTAATATAAAAATAAAATGTTCCATACCTCCACATATTGATAGATGTGTGCGTATACCTAAGCATGTGTATGGTCTACTCATCAGCCTGTGGGAACCAACTAATTCGCTTTTCGTACGCGACAAATATGTCACGCCCACAGGAAAGCGGCTACATGCAGGCCACGTACAAAAAGCGGAAGCACGTAAAATACATACCATTTGATATCACAGCTCGAAGCAAACAACACGTGTGTGTGGTTCAATGGTGACTTGCTACATACATATCATAACTATTTTGACACCACAGTTTACATTCAACAGTAATTTTCTGTGGTCCAAAAGAAACCTGTATATAAAACATTTCGACACCTCAGATGCTGACCTCAGCTTTATTCTGGGTTCGAATAACTAAATAAATCCTACCTATATATATATATATATATATATATATATATCGGTACACGTCCGATTAGTCTGGCGTCCAGATGTTATATTTCACAAATGGTTATTCTATTAAACCTATACTACGCAATATCGACGTATGCCCGTACCAATATAATACATGCAGCTAAGTAATTATTGAACTGGATCCCACATTCTGTGCACGGATATGAAGCTGTTAAATAAATATTCGTTTATTTCTGCGAAGAAACATTTCTTACAATACACTCGTTTTTCTATCACTCGCTGCTTGTGAAATGCGGAACATTGAAAACATAATGTAACATTAAATGCACCAGGTCGCTCTAGGATATATATATATATATATATATATATATATATATGCGCAAATATTGATAACGGCTGGATTTTGGTTCTGGTTTTAAATGTTAGAATGGTAAACACGTTGCTGGAATTTCCTCGGGTAACTCCACGTTGTCCAATATCCACATATAGTTATATTTGAGTAATTGTTTTAAATCCACAACGCAACAGGAGTACTATATTTTGAGAACTATAATACTGTGCTGGAACTTTTTTGGTTGTGGTTGGCATTATTTATTGAGCTACATAAATTATCTTGAATACCACTCTCTGGTGCCCGAGGAGAGATTGAGCGCTACCTATGATAAATTGGCGAGTTTCACTTCGACTTTTTTACAGGTCGTGACTAAATAAAAAGTTATCTTCTTTGAATAACATTCACATTTATTGATTCAGCGGGACATTTTGGTACACGAGATTGCTCATCATTACACTACTAAACGCGAATTTAATAGGCAATAATTCGACAGCACAAGCATCAGCTCGCCATCTTGGCCGCCTGTCATTTGATCATGTGACACTGAATATACAATACGAATACACCGTCGCGCAAACTAATGTTCCATACTACAATTTAAGCAATTTAAGCACAACTTAAGAATATAACCCTAAGATTGCCTTTATGGTTTATTTATCAAAATTCCATAATATTGCTGAGATACAAGCTGTAAAATTAATTATATTATGGATATCAATTAACAGGTGGTGCTACAAACGCGCTCTATATATTTTGCCGGAGCGTGTATTTATTTAGGATTGCGTAATCAAATCAACGCCGTCATCATGCGCATGCGCAAGTGTTACGGAATTTCAGCATGCGCATGCGTATATCTAACGGAAATTTATTTTATCATGGCTGTATGCGAACACTGTTTTTGAACAGATAAATTGATCAATTTCTTGTGTTTAATGATATTGTATCTGTGCCGAAAGTGTGCCAATTGGATTCTATACACTTGGAATAATATTATTACTGAAGCTGCCAATCTTTCAGGAAATTCGAAGTGCAATCTCGCTAACGTTTAAGGGTAGCATATTGGCCCTACTCAGAACAGTAGTAACGGTGCTCTTAATATCTTGGCAACCAAGAAGACGAATTAAGGTATTTTCGGATGAGGATAGAGACCTTATTAAGCCCGTTGTTTTATTATATCAATTTGGCCGTTAGAATTTGTAGTCCTTACTAACGAATTAGCCACACAACATTATATAAGCAATCCTAATGGAACAATGTAAGGTCATAAATCTGTTAATATTCTATATTTAAACTTTACACAATCAAACCAAATATGATGCTATTACAATTTCAAAGTGTCTGTCATTATACATAACCGACAAATATATAGTAAACAAATAATATTTAGTTTTCTTATTTGTAACATATGTATGACATTAGACTATGCATGACTCACGACAATAATCTCCTTCTTTGTATGGTTTAGTGTTCCGTGTAACTATATTTAGGTGTTATACATTAAGTGGCTGACGTTTTTACCTGGAATGAGTTATGTATGACATGTGGTCTCTCACTTTGAGGCAGAAGTAAATTATGAATAGGAGTAAGATGATTTATAGACTCAAGCGGAAATTTGTCTTACGTTATTCACACAAATTTCCATAATAAATACATATTTATTCATGAAGATTATTAAGCCCAAGCGAAAACATAAAGGTAGATTCATATTACTCCGTCGGACATGAGATAGGTCATAGGCTCAGATTGAATACACTTATCTAGTTTGGGATTCAGTGACAATGCATATTACCAACAAGGACAGAAACTATTTTCTGCCATATGAATCCCCACTATTAGGATTAACCGTCTATTGTATAAACTACATTATTCAGAATTTAAAAACCCAGACTAAAACTAGCCTTGAATATCATATTACAAACAACAGATAACTGAATTCAAAAAGGGCTATTCTATTGACACATACCAATAAAGTGAATAATAAACATTCATGTTGTTCTGTAAAATAGTGATACCCAACCATACGTCATTAATTGGTTCCCAAAAGCATAACGTAGCCCTGTTCTTGATGTAAACCTGGCGTAATGACTTAAAATGACTACAAAATGCCTTTCGATATAATATTTTATTGTATATACATATGTTTTCATTGTACTTTAAAATTTTAAAACTTCTGTTATCTTTTACCGTTAATTTATTTATTTCACGTCCTTTTATTATGACCTGTGTACTTGCTGAGTGGCGTAAAGACGAATTTCACGTAAACGCCGAAACGACGTAAAGAGGGGTATTACTGTATTGCAGTCAATACAGAGGAGCTGAAATCCACTACTCAAGATGGAGGAGAGAGTATTTTTGTTCCTGAGCGAGAGATTCTTATATTGCTTTAAAAATGTACTCCCTGCACATACATTTTAAACGAAGCAATTCCATACAAAGAAATGATGTCTCTCCTCGAACGCAAATAGGACATGGGATTGATTACTCCAGCACCTCGCAATATGAATAGTATTATTTGATGGAAGAGCAAGTATCCATGAATATATCTCCACTATCATTGACATCGTCACCTACCAACATTAGAAAAGAGATAACGAAGCAGGATCCACATTTTCTAACACACACACAAATGTGCGTTTTAGAAGTGGATGAGAAGGCACTGACACAGAAAACAACGAATCGTGAATATAACCAATGAGCAGCCACCTTTTTCCATCAACAATGTTGTTATCCACAGTTTGTCGGCTAGGCAACTGTCGGTTTCCATTAGCCTCACCCCCACACACACTAATCTGAAGTCGTCATCTCTTGGTTCACATAAGGGATACACCTCCTCAGGTTATCCAGCAGTTAAACCAAACAAAGGTGCATTAATTTTGTCTCAGTAAACGTTTACCAGCATATCATCATATAAACAAGATAAATGTATTAGTATAAAGTCATTGAAGAAGGTCGTTAATATTATTGCTGTTACTGTTGTAGTCGTTGTAACTTATAATACACTATACTAAGCTGATACAAGATAATAGATTTTGTCTATAACGTGATAATTACGTAAAATAATGTGATAATAGCTATCTTTTCGTTTTATTTAAACTGCATGTAAATGAGCATTATATACAGCCAGCGTCAGACACCGCCAAATAAACAATCTGTTACTATGATTATATGACATATCAATTCTGCCTAAGTCATTTATCTCAGATGTATAATTAATATATCAGAAATCATATCCTTGTGACTCTAGCCAGATGGCAGGCGTGAGTTGGTATACGTCTATTAGAGTATCATAGTTTATAATTGGTGGAGGTTCATTAAACTTATGACAGCTTTCTAAATGCCTAAATATTTCTGAACATTACAGTATTTCGTTCTTCACGAATATGTTTTGTATACCGTTTGTATGCTCATCATTATAGTTTAAATACAACGTTTGTCTAAGTGTTTTAGCGGAATCCACCCACGAATTACTCATGATCGAGGTAAGATATATTGGGAAACTTAATTAAGGTAATAGGCTACTCTAACATAATATCCATGCATAATGAATATTTTATGTCCACACACACACAAATACACACTCATTCGCGCACAATGAGAGAAACACACACACACGCACACAAACACAGAGAGAGAGAGAGAGAGAGAGAGAGAAAGAGAGAGAGAGTGAGAGTGATCACAGCAAAATTCACACAAAGCTATTTATTTTTTCCTCCAAAATTTAATTCCACACAATAGACTAAAGGCGATGAATATATTAAAAGGGCCGGAGAACATCTATAATGCTACAACCTGTTTGCTCACTTGCGCTCATTAGCAAATTTCGAAATACTTTAGAATGTAACAGCACGAAACCAGTGAGTTTATCAAGCGTGAAAAAACCATTCTACCTGTAAATAGTTACATGGCTTAAATGAAAGGTTACGATAAAAATTATATTCAGTCCTTGTTTTGTACAGCTATACCAAAGAAGTGAATGACTATTGAGCGTCAAATACATAAATTATCCCGTCTATTGTAGTAAGCATATCATTGTCTTGATCAATTATTAATAACAAGTAGTAATAATAGTAATAATAATAATAGTAACAAAAGTAGTTAGCTCATAAAGCAGATATAGAACAATACCGCGACTATGTGTGACATATCATCAGGGATCCAATGTGTGTTATAGCACTTCTACGTTTAATATCTAATGAAAATGCACATTTGCGGTGTACATCATGGCAACAATAGTAAAAAATACAGCAGAGCATCATCAACCGTAAGGTGATGAAGGCTAACCTCAAGGTACACAACATTCAGAAAGCCCAGCCAGCTTGAGTCCGTGCAAGTTACAGTATTTAGTATTTTTCAAAAGACAACACAAACTTGGCTTTTCGTCTCATTCTGACATGCAGTTAAACATAGGTATGATGTCGCAACGTTTGGGTACAGTCCTCTTATCTTACAGCTTTGTGTACAGACAGACACCAAATATGGAGAGACAATATATATCACCCATCACAATGATGCTCACTGCATAGGCAAAGCGTACACCCGATGTGAGTATGATACACTTTCTACGATGAATGATCACAAAGGCCACAGAACGTGTAAACAAACCTGGCCACTGCTTGAGGGTCTTGGGCAGTGGCAGGCAAATGACTGACGATATGCTGACGCAGATTGTGTACGCTTATGGGTACAATCCCATTTCTAGTCCGTATAGGATTACTCATAATGGTACACAACCGTTACGGAATTGTGAATTACAAGCACGGCCAGTGAAAGACATCATGACAATAAATAAATAAATAAATAAATAAATACATGTATGTGGAAATGAATTGAGCCGATGGAGCGATTCATGCACATTACTTTCATATCAGGTGCACCTTGAATGCTATATATTATTAGTCTGTTAGATACGAGCTATTCCTACTCAAGCAACATTTGTCTCTAACAAATAAATAATTAATACCACAAAGATGATAAAACTTTCATTTTTCTCATCCTCATGTCAGTGTGATCCTTACATTGTAACCAAGCTGAACTGAATCCTGAACATTGATCAAAATGACTGGTACAGTTGGTCCACTAAAACTAAGAGTAACTCATCATAAGCTGACTGTACCACCAACAACGAGTGGCCCATCGTTGTGTTTAACATATATATATATATATATATATATATATATATATATAACATTACGTGAACCAGATAAGCAAACGAACTTTAATAAAATCTCATTATGTTGCCGCAATGCCGTTATTGCCGTACACCTATTTCTCTGCCTACTAATCAACAAACGTGCGGCGACTACAAGCAAAATAAATCCAATAGCAGATCGAATAGGTATATAATCTAAGCGCCGACTGGGCAGCGTTGAAATTATAAAATGATATGTCTCACGTAAGGATTCCATGAAATGGAAACGAGAACATGAAAATCACGTGATAAGTAACCGATGCGGACAAGTGTCGTTTAGTTTCAAGGTACATCTTTTCAGAGAGCACTCTGATACGAAAATTTTACGACACACACGAAGACACTGAAAGACAACACAAAGCTGCAAGTTTTTATCGCCGTCTACCTTCTTGCATGCCTATGTAGCTGTTCACTCTGCTGCTCCTCCTCCCGCTCCGATTGACAGCCATGTCGTTAGGATACACAGGCAAATGACCGTAGGCAATAAATTAATTTGGAGAGCAGTTGGATCACGTTGGGTATGTACATTATTTCTATGCATCACGAGTTGCTTAAGTCCAGAACTGCAGAGATACAAAGTTGATGAACGAATGTTAGGACTTCTAGCCAATGCCTATTATAAATGGGAATTACACAATGTTGCATAATAAATAAATCAACAAGAAATAATACTGGTCCTGTAAGTATAATACGTTTTGTTGTTGTTGCATAAATGACAATAAACAATACCTGAAAATTTGACTGGAAAATTACATAAGGTAGTCACTCATCATATACTCTCCGATCTTGATGGCTTGATTCAGGAAGCCTCCGAATATGGATGATGAAAATATACCTCTTTCATTTGGTTTGTCATCATACGTATGTACACTACAAGAAACAATTATATTTTAGCATTTTGTCAATAGATGAAAACAACATTTAGCACCCCTTCAATATTATCATTTCCACATTAATGTTATAATCGTTTTATACAAACACTGTCACGTGACGTATCCATAATACCAATTTTCTCCCAATCAGCAACATAATATTCTGTAGAATAAACAACATTTAGCACCCCTTCAATATTATCATTTCCACATTAATGTTATAATCGTTTTATACAAACACTGTCACGTGACGTATCCATAATACCAATTTTCTCCCAATCAGCAACATAATATTCTGTAGAATAAACTTATCACCCGGACTAACCATCCTTTAACCTTAACTACCTGTTTTGAAGATTACGCAGCGGACACCTTCCAATTTACTAACTCGGTTCTTCAGTCATAAGATGTTCGAACGTTCGATGATTTTGATGCAAATAAAATACTTTCTCAAAGTGTATAGAAAAATGTGAAAATTGAATTATTTTTAATTACCCCCCCCCCACACACAAGAAGGTAACTATCTTCGTTGTTTCGTTTGAGGAGAACAGGAGAAAGAACGAGTCAATGAATTGATTTTATTAAGCCTTAGCGCTGATCGCATATCGATGCTTTCTAGGTAATTTAGTTTAATTGAAGGATGAAAAATCTAACAGGTACAGGTAATACTAAGATTCATTCCGATATCTGGAGGCCTAAAGTGCATTACATTCATTGGTAACTGTTTTGCTACATTACCCCCTTGAAAAGAAGAATGTTTCGTAACATATGTCGCTGGACAACATAGAATTTGACCTTCATTATGCACAAGCATTTACTTCCTTATGTTCAAATGTTCATTATTGACAACGGGTAGGAGTATTTAACTGATAATGTATATCTGTTGGAAACTGCGTGGTGTTGGAAACGGTTGAATTTCTGTTTGAAACATCAAGATCTTACATTCTGTAAGTTGTCTTAACGTTCACCTTTTAGCTTGCTACTTATATAGTAATTATGGCGATCTGTAAGACATTGGAGGTGCGGTAAATTAGAAGTAAAGGGTTGACTTTTGGACACTTTCATAGCAAGGGAGCACTTCACAGTCCTTTCCTATAAATTGTACAATGGGAGCTTACTAAGAAACAACGCCCACAAAGTCGACTGAACAAAGTCCTGCTATCGACTACCACAATGAGCTACAGTCTCTCGAAATTTCAAATTTATACAGGATGAAATGTATCGATTATCTACAAAACATTCATCACCTAAACTGGATAGCTGGAATAGAGTTTGCACATGACGATATGGGGAGTAGTTAAAGGGAGGGCGTATGAATATATATATATATATATATATATATATATGTATATAAAGACAGCTGACATAATACTGGTGCGAACTCCTTTTCCTTC